>JADKLZ010021361.1:32659-47249 GCA_021533235.1 Biomphalaria straminea | reverse complement strand
AATACTAAAAAAGGTGTGTACACATTAGAATGTTTTTTGCTTTTTTTAAAATTGATAGATAGCTTATCAACACTTTTGTATTCTGTACGCCGGATACTCCGAAAGACTAGATACTTATAGATTTTTTGCCTCCACTTATGAAAACTCTCGCATAATTACTCTTCTTTTTTTTTACCTAAAAAAATATTTAGGAAAATTGAATTAATTTTTAAATGTATATGAACCATTGAATGATTTCAATAAATATTTGAGCTTATAACAATTATATTGAATGTATCGTTATGCAATACAATTACCTTATAAGCAGATGGTCGTTGTAATCGATTTAACATGGTATTAGTATCGATCTATCTTATTCATTTGGTATCGATGTCATTCGCGAGATACAAAGAATTTTTAAATGCATAGATACTTGTACTATAATGGAAGCTGATAGATACTGACAAAGTTGCTGTTGAGATTCTGAACAGCCCAAACAATTATCTCCCCGGGTAACGCAGTGCAGACATGTGAAACTATCCACCTGTCACGTGACAGCGGAAGTAACTCTACGGACTTGTATTACAAAAAAAGATAAATAAAATTGCACGTGGTGAGAATAAAAGGTTTGATGGGGAAAGGGGGGGGGACAGTTTGTAGGTCATGACCTAATTATTATTTGCCGACTCGGCGAAACAGAAGTGACCTAATTACTTGATGGTCCAACCTTCATCAAGCCTGTCTGGGCGCCTGATCTGGACAAGATCACAGTTCGTCAGGCCACCGGTGCAGACGATAGAGCATGATAGAAATGTAAGCCGTCTGCTATTGGGTGATCGTGTCATAATGGATTGAAAGGGGCGGGGTGCGTCGTCATGGAAACCAAAATATTCAGGAAGTTAAATGTAGGTTGAACCGGAAGTTAAAGTTAATGCACCTCTTTGATCTAGGCTGTACAATCTTTGCTTGTGTCTTCCGCTGCCTTAAACAGGGGCGTAGCTAGAAATTTTCTATCGTTTGGGGGCCCAGGGGGACTGAACTCTTTGGGGTCCCTACATTTTGCGTAATACTCAATTTTTAATGTGAAAAAAAAAAACTCATTAGAAGGTCCCCCTCAAATGGTGGCCCGGGGGGATAGTCGAAGTCTCCCCCTCCTCCCCACCCTAGCTATGCCACTGGCCTTAAACTTTCAATCAATGCACAAACTGCAAAGACTTTAAGACCTAAGTTACGAAGTTTTCTTCTATTTGTTTTTGGTATATATTCGTGTGAGAATGTGAGCATTGTATTAATGTCTAACTACAGTACAACAGACGTCCGATATGGCAAGGGTTATAACATTTTTAAATTAAGAGTTGTTTTCTGAAACTTGAAGCCAATTAAAAGTACCGAATACACAATATTCGGACTGCTTCAGATGGATCCGATTACAGACTCGTCGATAATGAAAGTAGACCGCCAAGTAAAACAAGAAACAAATTAAATTTCACTTGTACTTTAAGTAAGGTAATAGTGTATAACGCGCAGGAAGACATCATCTTCTTTTTTAAAGTAACGTCTGTATTTATATAATAAGATGTACCACAGTGGTTCTCAAACTTTTTCTCTAAAGGAACATGTCGCACAATCTGAATATTTAGCCTATTTTTTACAGAGTATAATAGACATTATGTCATACTAGTTAATTTTTCAGTAGTTCATAGAAACCCATATTCAGGCCTCTTGGAAACCTAGGGCTCCGTAGAACACAGTGTGGGAAACACTGGTGCATGTGTTGAGTTAAAACAGCACAAAGGTTGAACGCGGTGGTGAGCTGCGTTCAAAATACCTGCAGCTAAGTTTAAATACATAAATACAAAATAACTGATAAATTGTGAATATTTTCTAATAGAAGGAATGCTCGCTAATTATCCTCTGCCTTCTCTCATTTACTTTGAGCTCTATACAGATAAGAAACAGGCGCATGAGCCATGACATACAGCAATTAGGATTATATTTAATTGATAAAATTAACTATTAATTTTCAAAATATTTTGCAAAGAAAAAAAAAAGAGATTGTATTTTAATTTTATTCTAAAACTTTGCAGCTAATTGAAACATGTTACAAGTGCTTGGATTTTTAAGGAACTTTCTAGAACAATTGTCTGGAGGTTCTGTAACTACAATGTAGCACACCATCTCTCTTCACATCCTTATAAGCATATCTTCTCTGTATGTGGGTCTCTGTTTTAAGATGTTTTGTGTATTTTTTCTATCCCTGATAACCCTGTCCGGATTGTTTTCCTGTTTCCCTAGACCGGATTTTCCCAATACTAAGACAAACAACCAGTAAACAAAAGATGATAATGCCGTTCTTGGTCTTGATAGGATGATGACCCAGTTCTGTTAGGACTAGTTGACCTAATTGAACACCTCTCTCCCCCTCTGAATTGAAAAGCACACCAAAGTTTGCGAGTGAGTCTGTGGTTACAGGGGCCCTCCAGAAGTGCCATCTATACTACATGAGGGGAATAAGAAGAGGGAGCGGACCAATCGCGATGCGATCTGATTTCACATGACACTATCCAAGAATGACTACAGACTATGTCCACTAAAAGTGATGCTGTTCTGGTGCGAAAGTGAAGGCGGAGAAGGAAAAAGATGGGGGGGGGGGGGGAAGTAAAGTACTTGACCCAGTTACCTCAGACCCTCGTACCTGAGACGCAAGAACCCTAAAAGTCTGTAAACATGGCTGTTTACCTGAGGATCACCTCTTGCAGGTCTGTGGAATGAAACGTACAAGACAAAAGTCACATCGCGTTGGAAGCTTGAGTCATTCTGTTTCCATCTCTAAACATGTAAACATGTAGAGTCAATCTGGAGATCTCCCCAACAAGTCTTAGCATTAATGTTACTCCACCAAGCGGACATTGTCTACATGTTTCTATCAAACTTTTTAAAGTTACATTAAAGGAAGAGAATAGCATGACTCGGTATGACCAATGAGGAAATGAAACTTCATACGAGATAATGGACCTCATTCCCCCCAATCGTAAACAAACAACATTTACTCACGTTATAAAATACAGGTTAATACTAATGGCTGGAGGTGCTGGGAGAAGTGTATCTCTTTAAAAGAGGATTTTGTAGAGCTTTGCCTAATTTGAATTTTAAAAAATACACGTTTAATTGTAAGGCATTAAACGTTTCAGACCACAATGGTCATGCTTTCAACTTTGAACTTCATTTCCATATTGACAGACGATGCTTTGAAAGAAAATTGTAAGAAAATAAAGGAGAGAGAGAGAGACAACTGAGCAACTCTGGAATACGATAAAGGTCAGTAAATGTCGGGTCGTTGGTGGTTGGTAGATGTTAAACTTCTGATAATACTTTGCCTGGTCAAGCTGCTGATGTGACATCTCGATGTAATTAACCCTAACCATCTGATAATGAAACCTTGCCTGAGTGGGACTTTCTCTGTCCCAGCATGACTGTTTATCTAATAGGAAAACCTGAAAGTCACTTCCTGTTCCGGCTTGTGAATGACGTCAGTATAAAGAAATATTTATGTCATTACTTATACCTTTTTATTATGTTCCTATAAATAACCTGAAGTTCTAATTGTTCTTAAAAGTAGACATACTTAATTTGTGTAAAGTCATTAACTTATTTGTGTGGTAAAATAGAGGCAATAGCCATTGAATGAGGACTATTCAACTGATGCATCTTGTCATAGGAAGCTAAACTTATAGGTCTTGTCAAGTCCTGCCCTCTACTGTAAATCCCTTGCATAGAATATCTCCCCTAGATTCCTTTGGTTTATTTTTTAAAAATACGAATGACTATAAAATAGTCATTCTTGCATCCTCGTAAGAAATAGTTAAGAAACACTTTTGGAACAAGACTATTAATTAGTATTGCATCGAAGGAAATTGCTCTTGTACTTAAAGCGTCTTATTTAATGTATGACTACAAATCCTAACCGCAGTGGCGTCATTAAACAGGTGCGGAGGGATGCGGGATACAGCGGGCGACACGTACCCTAGTGACGCTGCTGCCTAATACAGCAATTGTATTTCAATAATCCTATTGGACATAATCATAAAAATATAATAGCTGCATGGGGGTAACAATGTTTCACTGTAGCCTGCGGAAGAATGCCCTAAAGACCTCATGGATTAAGTTACCTAACTCAGAGTGAGACTGATCTTCCCTCTCCAGACATGAAAGATTTCCACTTCTTCCACTTGGCATCACATGTCAAGGGCGCCCATATTGCCTTACAATTCCACCAGGGCACCCAGGTTGCCCTACCGTTTCAGGGTATGACCAGAGTGTTTACAACTGAAGCCAATCTTTGGCAAATCAAACTAGACCAGCCTTCACATTTTAGGAGGACGACAGCTCTGACCTCACCCCCACACCCAAACACATCCTCTCCCAGCATCCTTTTGTAAAGGTCAGGCCCAATGTCAGATGTGGATGTCAATTTATGTTTTCCTAACAGCATGACATGAGCTACGGCACGTGCTGGAGGTTATCTGTTGCTTCCAGACCTGTATCTATGTACAAATATCTTGATTTAGAGCCTTTACGTAGGAGCAACTAAAAAAACTACGGAATCTCAATATGTGCTAATGACTAAATGCGTCATGCTTAAAAAAATACGCCATTACAGTTGTTCCGGTCATTTAGAGAAACTGAACAATATTTTATTGTTAACTCTTGCATTGCTGTTACGGTTTAAAGCTAAGGAATAAGCCAAGGGGGAGTTAATAAGTAATCATGATATCGATAATGGGAGATAATGTAAAGCTATAATCACGATATCGATAAAGAGAGGTAATAGACGACTATAATTACGACATCGCTAAATGGAGATGATAAACAAATATCAATATATCGCTAAAGGAATAATAGACAAAGATAATTACGACGTCGATAAAGGGAGATAATCTGAGGAGGAAATCTCAGTAGCTTTGCATTTGTTTAGTCAATTCGGTAATACGCTTCGATCGAAATGTGAGTGTAGCAAGTAGTTAACAATGAATCTCTCTAAAATACGTAAGGACGACAAAATCAAAGATTTTATTATTGAGGTTAATCTTTGTTATAAATCGTGAATTATTGTGTTCAACTCCTCATGCATAGAAAAAGAGAGCGGGCGAGAGATGGAGAGAAACTTATAGATAGATAGAAAGTTTGCAGAAATGCAAAAATCACCCACACTCCCAATGAAAAGATAAGTATGTATGTATCATATAAATGGATATGTCCCTTAGTGAGTAGAGCTGGGGGGGGGACGGCTTTGAGATGCTTCTAAGATAAATAACTCTAAAAGCAGTTTATGCTCATTGCATTTATTAAGGATGACGTGTTTTTTTTTTTTTGGGGGGGGGGGGTTGGGCTTAAAAACAAAACAAAAAGTTTCATTAATTGAAGGAGCTCTCTGATTTATGAGATCACAGAAAGTGAAGAATGCAGCAGGTGTTTGAAACACTTGTAGTTGCTTGGTGTCTAAACTTAGTGATTCACAGACCGAGTGTCATTGATGGAAGACTATAAGAAAGTGCAGACCAAGGGACAGACAAAAGACAAATATGCCCACGAGATTAACAAACAGTGATGCATAAAAAAAAACTCGCGACGATACCAAGGCGATGCACTCACACTCGCCAAGTTTTAAATAGTGTTTTTCATGATTATTATTACTAATAAATCTATTATTATTATTATGATAAAAGAACGAGTATTCTTTCTCTGTCGCAGCCAGGGTCGAGTTTCGTTAAAGGGAAACAAAATTCATCGTAGTCCCTTTATCAGTTTCCACTGAGGAATTTTCTGGTGATGTGGCAGGTCTGCAGCAGTACCGCCCTCTGACAGGCAACGAGAATGTTCCTTGGAATGCCAAGGGCCTTGAAGGTATCTGTGAGGTCAGTTGTTATTATCCCCTCGGTTGATATAACAATGGGGTATATTGTTTTAGCAAGCTTCCATAGACGCTTAATCTACAAGCCTAGGTTCCCATATTTTCGTTGTTTTTCTAACTCAGTTTTTCTTAAGTTGTGAGATAGTGGTACTGCAATGTCGATAATGGTAGCGACTTTTTCCTTTTTATCGATGAGCAGCAGATCAGGGCGATTAAAATCTACTGTTTTGTCGGTCAAAATTGGTCTATCCCAGTAAATCAGATAATCAGTAGACTCGAGAACCTCTTGTGGCGAGTATTTGTAATAAGGAGGAGTATCCTTTCCGATCAAATTGTGTGTCATTATTATTAGTATTAGGGATGTCATGCACACCCTTTTCTCTGTTTGTTTAGAGCACCATAAGTTTGTTTTTAAGAATGCGCTTTTGTTGATGCCATTGTTGCTTCCTTGCTTTGCTTCTGGTGGGCGAATGTTGGTTTCCTTTTAGAGTGTCTATTTGGTGTGTCTTTCCCCAGTTTTGGGTAAGTTGGTTTAGTTTTCAGTCTGCTGAATGTTGTAGATCTGGAATCGTTTTATTACGATCTTGTCAGTAACGTTTGTTAAGGATTGATCCTTTATTTCTTTTAGGGACTTAGGCTTGGGCTCTGGTTGAGTCAAGCTAACGTTATTGCTTTGGTTCCGGATTGTGTTGTTCAATCTGTTGGGTGATTATCACTTATGGTGTTGAGTGTGGGCGCTGTTAGCCCTGGTCGACTTATTATTATTATTATTATTATTATAAACTTCAAATTTCTTGTTTCTTAAAAAGCCGCTTAGCGTTGCTGTTCTGATCTCGTTTACCGTCCGCCATAGAAACAGATCGCAAGATCTGAAATGGTACATTTAACGTACTTTATAATTAATGTAATAATCAAGTAAAGTGTATAGGACCTGTGATAGTCTAGAGGTTGCCGACAATGCTTCCCAAACAGGATTTCATGGCCCCCAAAGGAGGTGCCGAGCGGCGTCTCAGGCGGCAAACATCAACAAGTGAAGGCCTTTAGCTGACTCCCATGTTAAAGAACCGCTGGGTTACTGAGACTAAAAATGTAGGTAGGTCCACGCCATAATATTTTTTTCTTGTTAATTTGGAGGCTTTGTTCCGAAAATCTAATTTAATATTTCATTCTGGTTAATTCCTTGTTTTGATCAAACAGTCGGTTTGATACTAGGCATAATAACAGTTGGCAATGATTAAGCAGACTTGGGTTTATTTACAGGTGGTAGTGATTAGGCAGGCTTATTTACAGGAAATTTGGTTAAGTAGGCCTATTTACATGTGGCTTAGGTTGGGTAGGGAGATGATGATTATTACAGATCATTCAGATTCATAAGCATACCGGTAGTCTATACCTCTATTATCAGTTAACGCATTGCATAAACCTAATGTATTTCTATCTTTAAAAAGGTTCCAAGCCTAAACCACTAACTCAAAAACACGACATTGAGAAATTGCTTGGATAGATCTAGCACTGACTTTTTCCCCACTTACTGAGTGATTGCGGAGGTAAAAGTAACTTATAATGTCACTCTATCTAGAGGCTAAATTTTAAAAGTGGGGCGAAGTTGAGTTCGAACCTGTGACTTCCAAGCATTGATCTACCATGCTGTCTGACCCATCAACCTGTGACTTCCAAGCATTGATCTACCATGCTGTCTGACCCATCAACCTGTGACTTCCAACTTCCAGGCATTGATCTACCATGCTGTCTGACCCATCAACCTGTGACTTCCAAGCATTGATCTACCATGCTGTCTGACCCATCAACCTGTGACTTCCAACTTCCAAGCATTGATCTACCATGCTGTCCGACCCATCAACCTGTGACTTCCAAGCATTGATCTACCATGCTGTCTGACCCATCAACCTGTGACTTCCAAGCATTGATCTACCTGCTGTCCGACCCATCAACCTGTGACTTCCAACTTCCAAGCATTGATCTACCATGCTGTCCGACCATCACCGAGACAAGAAAGGACTTTGGAATGTGAGGCCTGTCACGAGATGTTCTTTGGTTGATTGATCTCGTTGTGCCGGGGAATCTTCTATCTTGAACACGTGGTTGGTGCCAACTGACTTGATCCAAGTCTTGTAGACGAATTATTTAAATAAATGTAGATCTAGAATTCACAATAAAAACTTTCTTGTATAAAACAAAATTCAGGAAACTTTATTTAAATAAAACTTGAGTACAACTTATGTACAAATGTAGATCAAACAATAAGAAAAATTATTACAAGGCTTCTTCATTAAAAACTTAGAGATAATAGAATACACAACTGTTCAATTCAACGTTCAAGCTTAGACTGTCGATCTCGCGCCAATCTCTTTCTCTCCCTTTTGCGGGTGTCACGTGATTTTCTGTCTTTCCTTTTAAAACAACCAATAGAATCAAATCTTTCAGACCTCGTGTGATCGAGCTAAGCTTTTCTTGGAATAACTATAAATAACTTCGTCAGCAAAGAAGATACATAATTTGTTTATGTGACAAGGCCCAACATCAACGGAGGCCCGTTTTAGACTTTCATAGCGTACTACTGGATGTTTTAGTAAAACAAAATAGCAAGTCCCTTTTCTGGTTTTCTTTCAGTCACGAGGCCTTGTGCTGTGTCACCTTTTGCATAGCCCTCAATCGCGGTGTATTCACTATAGCTGCTGTAAGACTACTTATATAGATCAGTCTGCGAGGAACATCTCGAGTATAATCAATGAACAAGTTAGTCGAGTCCAATGGGACAATCATTGCGGTTTTGTGATGCACTGTGAGTAGAAGTGTCCAGGAATCTAGTATCACTGTGTCAGACACAGCACGGCCAGAGGGCAGTAGTTTTGGACATTACAGATGTGCATCTAGTCTAGAACTAGTTGAAAAGTTTGTCATATAGCTTCTATAGGCATATACTACATCATCGGACCTCATTGATATCTACTTTATCAGATTCCTTGGTATAGAGCGCTCTCTTTAGCGTCTTAGGGTAAAGGAAAAAACACTAAGGTTTATTTAGATCTACATCTAGATCTATCTATTAATAGAACTTTTTTGATTATTGATAAAGAACTCGATTTTCTATTGACTATTCACCATCTGAAATGGGGGCGTTTATTTCTAATACCAATACATGGAATTTCAATAAAATCTAATAAAATTGAAAAAATAATATTGCAGAACTTTAAATACAGCGAATCGAATCTGCTAATAAGATAAATTGAATAACAAACAAAACTCACTTTTATTTTTACCTGGTTACTTATAGTTGCAAATAATCCTGCAGTTTAGTCCCAGACAAGTCGTCTGCTCCTGAACAAACGTTGTGACCACGTGACAAACTTGACAACAACTTTTGTGTCTGGCCCCGGAACAGGTATTGTTCAACCACTAAACGGAGAGATGGTTGAAACGGCGGAAATCTCAAACTAACCGGGTCGGGGAACGAACGACAGTGGAGCTGTAAACACACACACACACGTTTGAACTCTCACATGCAACGCAAACAATACCTCCCCACTCCCCATCCCCAAAATTGAGCTATTGTAAAAAAAAAAAAAAAGAAAGAGAAGCCACTGGAAGAGATGAGAGACGGAACAAGGCCTAAGTATGGTGCAACGATTGGGTTATTTTATACTTTTAGGAGATTGATAACATGAGTAGTCTTAATAAGTTCATAGCCTTATAGCCTACTATTACTTCTGTAAGAGTTTTCAGTAGATTCCAGTATTTAAGTTGCTACCATGATTTCTATAGTTTGAAACAGGGGCGTACCTAGGAATTTCCCAACATTTGGAGTCCCGGAGAGGGGGCTTGACTTCTTTGGGGGGCCCTGCTGCATTTATGTATAATTTTTAATGTAAAAAAAACACCTATTAGCCCCCCCCCTCCCCAAGTGGGGGCAGATGGATTTTCAAATTAACCCCCTCCCCCAATCCTAGCTACTCCGCTGGTTTGAAAGACAGTAAAAGTAACAGATTTATTTCTTTTGATGAAGTTAGTTCAGCCTGTTTTGGAGCGTGTAGATACTTCTACGTACAAAGTGTTGGTCCATCTATACTGGACTCTCCTAAATATGTAAGTTTGATTTGATTTTACCGTTTCTAAGGTCATCTATTTGAGACAGCGGTTCTCAACCTTTTAAGCTCGGCGACTCCTTTTTTACAATCCCCCACTCTGCCGCGACCACCACCCACACAGTAATAGAAGAACAGACAAAAACAATCCATATTTTCAATGGTCTTAGGCGACCCCTGGCAAATCGTTTATCGACCCCCAAGGGGGTCGTGACCCCAGGTTGAGAACTCCTGGGTTAAAGAGGATGTTCTGTGGTCAATCTCAGGGACATGAATTTAAAACGAATTGTCTCAGCCAGGATCTGAGCCTGAGATAACGGAGAAAACACTACAACAGTGACAGCTTTTTTTTCCTGGAAATATAGTTATATTGACTTATTTATTTTTACTTTTGGTTTATTACAAATAGTTAGCAGATGACTTACAGGCAGTTCCACCGTCTTCCATCTAGCCACTGAGTCTAGACACCTGTGTGCAAGGACCTGTGCATTGATAAAGTTGCCTGCCAGACGTCTTCGTAATTAGCAGACGATAATCCCCCGAAACATTTGCTTCAAAGTCCAGGCGCCTTTCGTCGGCTTAAACAAGCGATGTCCAACTTTCACAGCCGCCTGTCAAGACAGGCAGATCAGTTACAACCTCTGTTGACTAGACCATTGGTAAAACCTTCTGTTGACTAGACCATTGGTAAAACCTTGCTGTCCTTTCATACCCATCCACAGTTTTGTCCCTTGAGTTAGGTCTGTCAGAAAATAAAATACTGCCATTACAATACGTTAGGCTCAATTTTTCTTTTGTCTTATACATACACTGAAAATGTAACTGAATCTGTTGTTAAACATAATATCTAAATATATTACTAAATAGGCATATAAAACGCAATCTGTTCTAATCATGTTCCTACTGCTACCATCACATCACCCTGAACAGGACTCTTCTATCTATCACACAAATGTGTGAAACTCTCACGGAAAACATTACCACATAGTACAGTGCACACTAATTTGTTTCATTCAAATATTGTTATACTAGCATTACCCACCGGCTACTCCCGTTGATTTGTTCCCCGGCTATGTATTGTTAATTTGCCATGGAGCCCCTCCCGTTTATTTTACATATACCAATATAACATGATATAAAATTTGAAGGCTCCCCATACATTCCTTTAGGTCAGTTGATTCCAGTACCTATTACGTTGAACTGGACGAGCACGTAAAATCGAGTATCACGACCCATTACCCACAACTCTCCTCCGTAAAAAAAAATAGGGTCTCGTATTATTTACACTATGTGACTATTTTTTAACATTAGTTCGAAATATTTTCATTGGCTTTTATACTATTTTAGTGACCTAGGCCCCGTTTTTCTTATTACATCTTGCAAACGGTCACATAATACTTTGGCCGCAAATTTAACCGCTGCGGTCTCGATCGTGAAAGGTGTTTGTTGTTAGAGGCACACAGAAAGTACTAACTGGTTAAGTTTTCGTATTGTTTTCGTCCACAGCAAGTGGAAGAATTAATGATATGATAGTACATGAGTGTATCAATTGAGGATTATAAGATACATTTCTTTCTATATTTTTTAAACTTTTGGATTATACTATAAAAATGATAAACAGAAGACTTATTGGCCGCTCCACTGTCTTCGTGTATTCATGTCTTCTAATCATTTTCCCACTTCTACGATAACATCATCTTGTACAGGATTCTTTATCCCATGAGTTAAACGTGGGTCCATTTTGTTTCTTTTGATTTAAAGACAAACACATTCGTTTGTTAGTTTGTTATATTTTTTTTGCCCACGTCTCTATTTCCCCAAACTGTTGCGAGAACTCCAATAAAAACGAGTACCACAACAGACCAGCAAGCATCACAACAGGCCAGCTAGCATGACAACAGACCAGCTGGCATCACAACAGGCCAGCTAGCACCACAACAGACCAGCAAGCATCACAACAGGCCAGCTAGAATGACAACAGACCAGCTAGCATCACAACAGACCAGAGAGCATCACAAAAGACCACCTAGAACCACAACAGACAAGCTAGCACCACAACACACCAGCTAGCACCACAACAGGCCAGCTAGCATCACAACAGACCAGCTAGCATCACAACACACCAGCTAGCACCACAACAGACCAGCTGGCATCACAACAGACCAGCTAGCACCACATCACACCAGCTAGCACCACATCACACCAGCTAGCATCACAACAGACCAACTAGCACCACAACAGACCAGCTAGCATCACAACACACCAGCTAGCACCACAACAGACCAGCTAGCACCACAACACACCAGCTAGCACCACAGCTAGCATCACAACAGGCCAGCTAGCATCACAACAGACCAGCTAGCACCACAACAGGCCAGCTAGCATCACAACAGGCAAGCTAGCACCACAACAGACCAGCTAGCATCACAAAAGACCAGCTAGCACCACAACTGGCCAGCTAGCATCACAACAGACCAGCTAGCACCACAACAGACCAGCTAGCATCACAACAGACCAGCTAGCACCACAACAGGCCAGCTAGCACCACAACAGACCAGCTAGCACCACAACAGACCAGCTAGCATCACAACAGACTAATATCTGCTTTGATTAATGTGTTACGATCTCTCTCATCATCAGTCTCCCATGATGAACCACAAACGGGACATTTAACAAAGACGAAGTGGATAAGCGTGCTTGATTGTTGCTAGCATCAACACAGTATTTCATCAGCTCTTTTAGATTTGGTATTCATGATCAGGATGTTTTGTTTTTTATGTTCACATTGTATTTGAGATTTTGTGTCTCCGGTGTTAGCATGAAAGTATTGATACAGATAAACTAGTGGAGATTTTCCACGAGAAACTAAACAATGTCAAGGACACTCCACTGAACGTCACTGAGGCAAAGTAAATATAAATAATAATAATAAAAAAAGAATGGGGCTATAATTTAGCAGTTTCTCAATGCATAGCATCTGAACTACGTATCAAATCTCATTTAGCACCACTAGTTAATTGCCTATATGTTTTGAAATAAATTGGAAGTCATTAATTTCCTTTATTTATTAAAGATTAAATCTCTTTAGTGTTGTCAACAGAAGAGCTTGGAAAATGTGATTCTATTATGATACAAAATGCACTGAAATTACTATATACCTTTAAAAAAATTCCACATAGATAATCAATAAGCGTGGGAAGCGTGGTTGAGAGGCTAAGTGCGGCTTGAGCTTGGCTTGGCTTGGCTACCTAGAAGGGGGCTCGAGGTACGACACCCAACTTGGGCAGAGTTGTGTTTACTTAGCGCCCAAAGGCAGCACGGAAAAACAGCTCCTAGATACCCCCTCCCCCCACTGGTCCACAAATGAGATTGGACCAAAGCGCTCTGAGCATGCTATAAGCATGAAAGTAGCGCTATTTAAAAGCTATAATAATAAAATAATAACACTTTAATAACACTAAGAATCAAATAAAAATAGAGAAAATTACTGTGAATAAACTTTAGTTTTAAAATCTGCAATTTCAACATTCATTTTCTTCATGTTAATATTGAGTTTAATGCCCCCCCCCTACCTGTAAATTGGCCCATTTAATCACCGCCTCTGTCTAAGTTACATGAATTACTGCCCCTGACCTATATTTATTATAACATCCTTGTTTTATTTCTAAGCACTACCATTTTTTTTTTAAAAAAAAGGGGGGAGGGGAGGGCAAGGTAGGTGTATAAACATGGTTTGTAGACTATCATAAATATTAGGGCTCTGTTGTAAGCTGGTGTAGTGAGGCCATGTCAGGTAAAAGTAAAAGGTAATATTGGCCACCATCAACACCCTTTCCCGCCCTTTCTAAAACTCTAAAAGCAGACAAATATTTGTATAAGACATTTCTATCTAATTGTGTACTCCGTAATGTGCAGGTCTGAAGAAAACGGAGTATGCTACAAGAAGTAGATAGTTGTGTATGTTTCAAAGCTGATAGTGAATCTTTCAGATGGTTAAATAAAAATATTGACGTGTACAAAGCTTTTAGGTAGGCCTATTCCGTTTAATAGGACAACATGGTAGTGCAGTCAATTTAGTTCTAGTAACCAGCTGGTCCAATAACACAAACATCATGTGATGATCTAAATACTTTATACGCCTTACTGGTGAGTGCAAAGCAATAAACAAAAGTTTAATCAGATAAAAATAAATTAATTTAATTTAATTTATAAGGGTCTTTTAACACAGACATAACGGAGACCCAATGCACTATAATAGCATAAAACATGCACACTAGAGTTATATGAATCTAAAAAAATGTTTTTAGATCAGTCCTCATGTTCTTCTTGAATGTAGTGAAGCATGTTGTCTATCTCAGATCAATGGGGAGTGAGTTCCAAACCTTTGATCCAAGAGCTGAATAAGCCTCAAACTGAAACTTTTGAGGGAGAAAAGGGACACAACTAGAAGCGTTTAGTCCATGGAGCGCAGTGCTCTCTGAGGGACATAACCGGTGGTCAGAATAATTGAATCGGAATATATTGTAAAATTACCTTTCTTGCGTGAAAAAATAGTTCTACTATTTAATAGTTCGTACATCTATCTAGTAACCATGCA
>JADKLZ010021361.1:0-14121 GCA_021533235.1 Biomphalaria straminea | reverse complement strand
CTGGACTGTACATTATCACAATCATCAACACTGGACTGTACATCATCGAAGTGAGAAATGTTGTTCAATGAGTGGAACTCTAATACTTCATTGCAGGTTGAGTCGCGAGAATAAGCACATTGGGGAATAATAATTATGCCTTCTTTCTTTTTCTTTCTGTTTCCTGTTCTCCTCCCCCCGCCCCTCCCCTCTCTCTTTCACACACGAATGACACAATTGATAAGAGGGGAATATCACTTCCTAACATACATGTCATCGAAATGCAATTAATATTTTTGTATTTCAATTTTTAAAATGTGTGTGTTCTTGATTGACATTGCAGAGTTTATTTTAAAAAAAAAAAACATTTCAAGATTCTTATGTCGTTGTTCGTTTTGTTTAAGTTTTTTTTTTTTTTCCAACGCTACCATAATGCCCTCCAATGTTGTCATTTCACAGAAACCAGCTCAGCATTACTTCCCTTTAGTGTCAATGTCCACACAAGTTGAGCCCCCTTCCAATCCCATACACCACATTCCCCCCCCCCTTGTTTTGTTTCTGCTAAATTATTCCAGCTTCTTCAGTGATAGAATATCTCAACTTCCTCTTGGAGTTTTGTGTTTTTCTCAGACCCATCTCTTTCTAGTCCTATCCCGCCCACTCCTCCCTTATTTTTTCTTCATTTTTCAACACTGGCCAAAAAGCCACTCCGATCTCCATCATCGCCCCCCCCCCGCGCGCGCACGCGGCGCGCCTAGTCCTCCGCCCCCCCCCCCCTTAATTTTTCTTCATTCCCGCCATTTTTTCCCCTCTTTCTCCCCCTCCAACTACTGACTATTATCCCGCGGTCTGTTTACCAATCGGGAACGGTGTTTGGTTGAGCCTACTAGACCTGGTCATGGGAAAAAAAAAATTCCTCAAATATTGACCCGCGTCCGTTCTTCAACCAGGGTGTTTGATTCATTAGAAGAATAGTTAAAGGGGGAAGGAGGGAGGAAGGTAGTATGAGGAGAGATGCTTGGTGAACCGCCCCTGGTGGTGGGGGTCGGGGGGAAAGTATACACGGTGGACCCGGGGATAGCTTTCCTTAAATATTGTCTGTGTTAACATCAATCAAAACGAGAGGTCATACAAGATTAGAACCACTGGCACTTTCACAAATATGAGAAAGGGAGATGTATGGTCGACTCGTTCAAAAACTGCTCACCAAGAAGAGTTAGGGGGGGGGACAAAGGAGAGGTTTGTGAGAAAGCATGGTGCACCCACCTTGCTGGTGGCTAAAAGTTAGAGCACCAGATTGTGAGTAGGGCGTAGGACAGTTAAAAACTCGTTTGTTGTTTTTTTTTTAGAATTTTTAATAGAGGGTATTACTGATACACGTGAGTGTATGCCTTCGATTTCAATTTGATGTAAATACTAATGTATTATGGGGTTGGACATAAAAAGGGTGGGAGCTTCTTTGAATTTTTTTTTATTTATCTTATTAAAGCTATTAGGATTGGTTTTCTTTTTTATTTAGTAGAAGTGGAAATGACGTAAGGTATGTTTCAAAATTCCACTTAGGGGAACAGAAATAGTAAACAGGAAGTTTTATTTCCGTGAGATTTTAAAAATTATTTCAAATTAATCTGCGGGTTCTTGGGAAATCCCAAAAATAAAATGGTTTGATGAAGCTTGCGTTGTTGTTTTTTTGCGAATAGCGGCGGTTAGGTTACGTATCTGTCAAAAAGCGTTCTCGTGAGGTAAAACGATCCTGTGTACGAAATTTGATGCGGACATATACGATAGTTTCAGTGATCTTGTGATAGATCAGTGGTATTGTCGCTTATATATAATAGATAGTAATTCAAGTTTTTTAAATAGTAGTGAGGAAAAAAAGTGTGTTTATATGACGACCTCTCTCTCTCTCTCACACACAACTCTCTTTCACACACACCTCTCTCACACACACCTCTCTCACACACATCTCTCTCACACACACCTCTCTCACACACACCTCACACACACACCTCTCACACACACACATCTCACACATACCTCTCTCACACACACCTCTCTCACACACACCTCTCTCACACACACCTCTCTCACACACAGCTCTCTCTCTCAAATACACCTCTCACACACACACCTCTCTCACACACACCCCTCCCACACACACCTCTCTCACACACACCTCTCTCACATACACCTCTCTCACATATACACACCTCTCTCACATACACACACCTCTCTCACACACGTCTCAGATACACCTCTCTCACACACACCTCTCCCTCACACACACACACCTCTCTCACACACACCTCTCTCACACACACCTCTCTGACATACACACACCTCTCTCACACACACCTCTCTCACACACACCTCTCTCACACAAACCTCTCTCACACAAACCTCTCTCTCTCTCACACACCTCTCTCTCACACACACTTCACACTCCTGTTATATTTATTACGCTTGCGTGTATTCATGATTTTTGTTTCTTAAATTTTTTTATTTTTTTTTCTTTCAATTAACGAGAATATAAAAAGAAAACTACCAGCAATAATTAAAAAAGACCGTATTGTGATGACCGTTGAGGACAGAGCGTGTAACAATGAGGGGAGTTAATTCAATATCTTGCCGAAAAGAATCCGAGAGTTATGTTAAAAAAATCGATAGGTAGTTGTTTTTATATTATTTTATTTAATTAATTATTTATTTATTTTGTAAATGTGCACACGTTGGAATACAATTTTTTTTTATAATAATTTAAAAAATTCCAATAACGTGGAGTAGTATGTATAATTTGTTACATCAATAACTAAATTCTGTAATTTTATATACTCTACTGATTCGAACACCGTACGAATGCACCATAATACCATACAGAACAATTTATTATAAATGCCAGGTCTATATTTTTATGCTGCCTACAATGTGAAACTAGAAAAGTACGGTAAATTAAAAACTACTTTAAAATAAAATCAAAGCTTAAACAAGGGAAGCACCGCATAATCACTGCCAATCTTTATTCTGGAAAGATTTACCTCCCCTTTTCTATATTGAGCAAAATTTATTACTAAGTACTAATAAATAAACTAAGAGGTTAATAATTTTTTTTAATCGATTCGTGTAACATTTGTCGACTATGAATAATCGTGCACAATTTCAACTTGATCCGAGAATGATAATTGGGAGACAAAAGTGTCCAAGACTTTACCCAGAAAGAGTGAGTAGATATAAAGGCAGACTTTTTCAAAAACAAGAAAAGCACATTTTGTATTTGGGATTCCCACTTCAACACTACATTAAAAATTGGGCTACTTAAAATGCTATTGGCACTTATAAAGACGAAGAAGGCTTTAACATAACCCAAAGGTCAATAATTTTTTTTATTATTATTTATGACAACACTCCAGCTTTTAATTATAAATTTAAAACGGCTTATTTCGTTTCTTTGTCGGTCTTACACATTCAAATTTTACATCTCCCCCCCCCCCCCCTTTTTTTTTTCTTTTACATTTTCTAGCTAACGCACACACCTATAAAAATTTTGTAAATTCAGAGAAAGCGGGGAGGTATGTATGAGTGGGAGGGGGTAGGGATAACAATACTCTTTATCTCCTTCCCCCCCCCTCCAGATCTGAGATAGCATCGCAGCCATATTTGTTCAACTCTTCACAAAGGGGCGACAATCAATTTTGAGCAAGCTCACCCACACTGCAGACGTCAGTGTTTGCCCTGCTCAAATATTTTCAAAACACACCGCGGATGGTTCTCCTCGCTGCTATTATTTTGTTTGCTGTCCTTCCTGTGTCGTGTTTGTTGGCAACGATTTATGACAACAAATCAAGCTGCCCCTGCCTATGTGTGGGTAGATGTGTGTGTGTGTGTGTGTGCCAAGATGGGCTTGAGCGTGCGTTTTTTTTTTTGTGTGTGCGCGCGGTGCTACTTGGTGCATAACTACGTCTCGCGAGTTTAAAAAACAAACGAGATCTTCAATAGAAGAATCATTTTCGAAATGGTTTCCGGTTTCAAGCACTTATTGATTATTTTTCTAGTTCAGTGCTACATACAAATCTAATATCTGGTGTTTAAAGAGGGATGAAGGATCAGCTAATGACATTTCTTTCTTAAATTCAAAGATAGACATTCCTGAAGCCTATATTTGTAGTAAATAAAGTCTTTCAATAACATCAAACTAAATTTTGTGTTGGTCTATTCCAATCGTAGAATGACTATGGTTAGTCTCATGGAGCGCTTTTCCATTTGACTGCAGAACTCTGGAGATAAATTCCCGCACACACATATAAGGCTTGTCTTTGAGTCCGAAGAACACATGTACCGGAAGCTCAAAATTGGAACCAGTGATATCTGCCCATGTGGAGTGTCATCAGAGAATGCCGACCATGTCCTCCAAGACTGCGCTCTTTACCAAGAGGCCCGTCTAAGACACTGGCCGCAAAACACCCCAATAGAAAGAAAACTATATGGAGAGCTCCCTGACTTGGAAACCACTGCGCAGTTCATCTCAGATATTGGTGTAGTGATCTGAACCCTCCAACATAACAATGAGAACGAAGAAGAAGAAGAAGAGTCCGAAGGTTAATGAGGAGTGCAGTACTTTACGTGGCTACGCAGCCCCAGCTTCGACCTTCATATTTCGCCATATCCAGTGCAGACATAGCCGTTGTCCGACGTGTACATACAGCGCAGGTAAAGGCGACATTTGCTTTTGCTGGTAGATGAACCAGTCTTTTTTTTTTTCGCTTGGCTCGCTTTTCTTTGTAAGTTACGATTCTTTGTTTCTTAATTTCAGGAATAAGTAAATATTTGCTCCTAGAGATTAATTTCAGGTATTTTGAATCACGTGTCATATAGAGTCTACTACTGTTAATAATCATCACTCAGACAATATATACATGTTTGTCCACTACACTTTTCAAAAGGTCGAAGGTCGAGGGGTTTTCAGTCTGAATATTCAGTAAAAAAAAATCTCCAAATTTTCCCAGGTATAGATCTAACATGGGTTAAATGGGAGACAATGTCTAATGCAGAAAGTGACGTCCCTTTGGTTCTCTGCCATACTCTTGCCATGTTCTCACCAGCGCCGTTAAGCTTATTATTTGTCTAAATTGTAGTATTTACCCAAACGCTTGACATGTTTGACAGTTTGTGTTTGTGTGTTTGTGTGTGTTTATAAATTTTGAAATTGACTCGAGACCTAAACTGACACAAGATGTACCGGCAGTAGGTGCCCCGTGTTTGTCTTGTTAGTGAACTGACTATTTAAAAATCTATACATAGATATCGCATAGTAACATTCTTATTGAATGAGTAAAAAGAAGAAAAAAAACTTATACACTATACCATTAAAAAAAAAACACTGTCGGGTTAATGGTAAAGAAAAGGGAGATAGACTTGGGAAGAGGAAGTGATGAAAAGATTACCCAGACTATAAAGTGAACTTTGGTTGTAGTGAATGTTTATCACTTTCTTAAAGTCAAAATTAAAATTTGAATTAAATATTTAGTTACTGATATGAAAAAAAATTATTCCAAATATTTTATTTTAATTCAAAAATAAGACTTCCAGGGTTAAACGCTTTAACTACTAAAAACCGCAATTTGAGTTCCAATAGTAAATTCCATTAGCATAACATTACACTTACGCTTGCAAACCAAGAAGGCGTCGCGAACAGGGGCGTAGCTAGGAAAATTCCATCGTTTGGGGCCCGGGAGGCTTGACCTGTCTGTGGGCCCAGCATTTTGCATAATATTTAATTCTATATGTAAAACACACATTACGGGGGGGGGGTTCAAATTCTCCTCCTTCTCTCCCATTCTAGCTACGCCACTGGTCGCGAAGGCATGTAGCAGACGATCTCTTGCTAGGTATGAGTCTTAATAAGGCTGAAACATTCTTCTGAAAGCATTATTGTCATCTAAAAAAATCCACATTTTTCTCGGCCTTCCACTTTCTCTATATCAGAGTCTGGTTCTCTATATCACAGTCTGGTTCTCTATATCACAGTCTGGTTCTAGTACAATGCTAATATTAAGTTAGACGTAAAGACTTTGATGATTTTAATTCACAGCCCTTGTTTTTGTTTTTCTTGCCTACCAAACAGCAATGTTCAATGTAGTCTTTCAAATATTTTCACATTCTTCAGCTAATTTATGTTAATTCATGCTAATTTCCTAGCAGTAGATCTAGACTCTAGATCTAGGTTCGCTGGTCTTCAGGATGGAGCGATTCGTGGATTGTAATAACTTATTTATAAAGTGGCATGAGTTTAAGCTTTTGAGTTTAGAGGTCACATTGAGTTAGGGGTCAAAACAAGTTAGCGTCATATGGACTTGGAGGTCACGCTGAGTTAGAGGTCACGTTAACTTAGAGTTCAAATTGACTAAGAGGTCGTATTGAGTTAAAAGTCACCTTGAATAAAAGGTTAGGTTAAGTTAGAGGTTAAAAGTTAACTGAAACTTAAAATAAAATCATTAAATAAGATTTAGCGACATTTTGACTCGCTACAGTATAATTGACCAACTGACCAGTGGCGTAACTAAGGTGGAGGAGGAGGGGTAGAATTTTAAAATTCACTTAAAGGGGCTCCCTAATGAGTGTTTTAACATAGAAAAATAAATATTACTCAAAATGCTGGGGCCCCCAAGAGGTCAAGCCCCTCGTGCCCCCGAACGATGAAAAATTCCTAGCTACGCCCCTGCTACTGACCAGACAATATGTCAAAATAAAGTAATATGTATTTCATGAATTCTACTGATTCGAACTGAGAATATTGATATCTGAACAAGTTCATGCTTCGTTTTGAGATTAGTAGGCCTCTACATCTTAATTATCTCTAGATACGTTTGATATTTGGTATACTCATTAGGAATCAATGACATTTTTTTTATACCGCAAAGTCTCGTCCATCTGTCCCTAAATAATGTAAATAGACCACCTCGAGATAGGGGTGACGATAGAGATGGTTAAATTTCATTATTTTTTTTTCATTTATTATCTCCCCTTTCTTTATGCAGACGACAGTCAGGCGCGGTCATGCGCGGGTGCACACATTGTACCAGCACTTATAGACGTAGTCTATTTCTCTCGATCAGTTTTTAAATTCAAGTGGCATTACAAAGAAAGGTTTTAGTGTATAATCGGTTTGCGCGCTTATGTGCAAGTGTAGCTGCACATGTGCGTGTGTGTGTGTGCGCGCGATAGAGACGTGTGAGCATGCGTCTGTGTTTGGATGCCACGTTAATGCTTTTTATTATCGGCTCGGCCGTTGTTTTTTTTTTTTTTTTTTCATTGCGAGCCTGAGATAAAAATAGTTCCATCAAAATGTCAAGGGAGACAAGCAGAGCTTTTGTTGTAAGGGAGAGAATTTAGTTTCCATAATTGACGCTGACTTTTTGTAATAGACGTAACTAATA
The DNA here is from genome assembly GCA_021533235.1 of Biomphalaria straminea. Taxonomy (NCBI): domain Eukaryota; kingdom Metazoa; phylum Mollusca; class Gastropoda; family Planorbidae; genus Biomphalaria; species Biomphalaria straminea. The sequence continues at coordinate 6,712 of JADKLZ010021361.1, read as the reverse complement.
TTTATGATAAAGCTAACATTTAATACAAGGGCTATTTATAAATCACTGCGCAGCACGCGCAGGAGGATATGTCGCAATAGTTATCATAGCCAGTGATAACTAGGAAGCTAGCATCAGGATATTAACACACAAACCTTTGCGGCTTGTTCCCGCCTTCTGTATCCTAGCGTCTAACCGTTTTGACACTAGCGACCACAATTGTAGCACTCCGTTGAAGTGTGAATCGTATTTCAAAGTAGTAGATCTAATACCTAGTCAGATATGTTGCAGAATTTGAACTAGATGTACTTAGGATGGGAAACTTAAATCAATACCGGTATGTCACAGGAGTTAAGTGGTAAATGGTCAGTTTATACAAGTTAGTAGTGGAGCAGCGTCGGCTTTCAATGTGGGCGCAAGTAAACGTAATTTTTTTATAACAATGACAATAACAATGGATGACTGCCTGGTTGTGCGGTATGCGCGCTGGACTGTCTTTCGATTGTCTCGATGATCCAGGGTTCATACCCTGCCCTTTACCATCCCCTGCTGTCCTGCGGGAGGTTTGGACAAGGAAGTAGAGTATCTTCAGCTCTGAAGGAACATCCAAAACACGTAACGGAAAACATTTTACAAACATTTTTAGAAATTGGTTAAGATTTTAAAAGTCTTAAATGAAGTCTTTAATTTTCTTGAAATGTACTTTAAAAAATGTATATCACCCACAAACTCACACACACATATGGCGCATATAGCCTACCCTACTAAAGACTTGAGTTGTATTATTAAACTAGATCGAGATGAATGGACGTGTATTTAATACCAAAATTGATAGTAAGCCTTAAGTAAGGCTTGCAGTATCGGATGACAACTCTGGTTAGTGCTTTGAAAGGAAAGCAATTGCTTCTCATTTCTTTTACCAGCTTTTTTTTTCTTTAATGTGTTCCGTGTAAAAAAAAAAGAGGATTATGTCCCCTTCATCTAAACAGCACTAGCATAATGTGAGCCTACGAATAAATGTAAATTATGGTTGACTAAGCCTATCTGGTAGGTTATACGATCTTTCTGGGTGGAATTTTCGTAATTAGAAAAGAAATGTTAGTGTATTACCTATATGGAAGAAAACAAAATAAAATCTTGCATACAGTCCTCGTTAAACTCTTAGGGAAAGACTGTGTCCAGGTAGTCACGAGACCAAACTAAATTGGTCGCCAGCTAGTTAGTCATCTGTTAAAGAAGAGTAGGACTGATTTAACAATCGACGTGGTACAGTTGGTGACAAAAATAAATAGTCACTAATTTTTATAAAAAATAAATAATCGTGCAAGCGCAAGAAAATGAGAGGCACACAGTGAGGGATAGTGTTAGAGAGACAGTCACAGAGAGTTAGTGAGACATAGAGAAAACGAAAGAGTTAGTGAGAGAGAGTCAGAGAGAGAGAGGAGACGGATGCACACAAGAGAGAGAGAGAGATATCTTGAGACATTGTTTAAAAAAAAAAAGAGTGAGACATTGTCAGAACAACGTTATTACAGGACTAGACTTTTTAATTTACTTTAAATTGGTATGTAAAGACTTTTCTACCATAAATGTTTCTTTTTTTTTAAATTTATTTCATTTATACACCGCATCTTTCATCCGTCAATATAATTTAGAACAGGGTTCCGAGCTGCCTTTTTGGTGCTCAGCAAACACAGCTCAAGTTAAGATTCGAACTCGTGCCCACTAGTTAAGTGGCCAAGTCGTAGCCAAGCAGCTTTGGCCTCTCGGCCATTCACCCCACATCTTTACTCATTATGGTATTCTGTTCTTTACTGTTATATAAACTCTTCGTCTCATAGGCTTCATCTCACACTTCACATCTTGAATACAACTTGAGTTATACGTGCATACAGAGTTATTTGTAATATATAAACCCATATCTTTTTTAAACTATAGATTTATGATCATTATATCCACACTGCGTAACAATTTGACAAAAATTTATTATATAGAAATGGGGTCAAATAGAGTGTGTGTATATGGGGGGGGGCATCAAGTACAGACATTTTCAACTTATTCTAAGCGCTGCACAAATTCGAAGTATGAATGAGTACACTATTCACAGTGGCCATGAATTGAACATTTCCCTCTTCGTCCCAGAAGCCTCCGCCAATAAAAAGAAGAGCACTGAACCCAAGACCACGCCAAAAAAAAAAAAGACAAAAATCTATCCATTAACAGTTTTAATAGAGGAAATCGACATTTTAAGAAATAATTAAAAACGTTAAGTTATTAATTAGGGAAAAAAAACGAGAGCTGGGTTGGTGAAAAACTTAAACAGTCATTAGATCTACGAAACAAAAAAAAAAATACGGGTCAAGATAAGCTCGTCTCCTTGATAACCTTTTACTTAAGTCATGAATGAACCATTGCAAATTTTTCCCCCCTCTTTACATAGAAGAAGAAAAAAAAAAGAAACACTTAACTGAAAAAAAAAACGAATACAAGTGGTAGCGTGATTGTATTCGATACCTAGAAGACGTGTTTTTTTTTTACCCCCACCACACCAAAACTATGTGTAAACATGGCTCGAACGTAATCCATCGTAGCGATTGTTTGCCAATGTTTAGATAGCACCCCCACGTTGGCTCATTACCGATGCGCACATTATGCGCAGTGATCTTTACAGTGGCTCCGCCCCGTTTCCCTCATTGGCTGCTGGAGGCGTGAAACCGCGCATTGCTAATGATACAACGTGGGGTCTTCCCCGTCTCGGGCGTCCGTGTGTTTGTTGATAAGGGCCAATCATTCGTTCCCTTATATGGGGAGGACTATTTACACAGCACCTTAGTCTGGACAGAGTATTACCGAGTGCCCGGTTAATGGCGGATGTGTGTGGTATTCGCAGTCTGCAGGCTCATTCATCTACTTAGAGAACGCCAGATACCCGCGCGGACTGTGTACTACTTATGCATCTTTACTAGATCTAGATCTATGACCTTTAAAGAAAAAAAAAACAACAACGAGAATCTAGTCATAGCAATGGACAAAGAAAACCGAATATTACAAGCTTTATTTGATGTCAAAATTCGTATCTAACTATAAATTCATGCAATGTGAACGAATCATGGAAGAAAAAAAAAAGAGAGGGAAGGGAAACTCGGCTGTTTCAGATAAACGAACAAATGTAAATTAAACCCTATCGCGTCTCTATGGCACACCGTACTACTTTTTTGTGCGTGTGTGTTTATGCAGTGAGGCTGCGTTACAAGGTTACACGCCGGATTTTTTTTTTTTTTTGAATGGAAGTGTGTGTGACGTGCTGGCCTAGTTCACAGGGTCTGCACTGCTACACTGAGAAGGGGGGGGGGGAAGGCCAAGAGGTTGGAGAGAGGGAGGTAAAGAAAGGGGTGGAAGATGGTATATAAAACCTGTGGATTTTTTTCCCCTCTTTATTTCTGGACTTAACCATCTGTAGTGTCGTACACGAGTCTAACTTGCTCGCCCGACGGCTTCCATACGTACAACGCCATTGTTGAATTGTTTGTTAGGAGTATCAGTTTCAGTCGATTGCTTACACTGCCAACTACGGAGTAGGGAAAGAAATAGTGCTAAAGTTCGTTAGTAAATATGTGAAGTATAAAGACTTGTTCTCTTCGTTTTTCTTACTTAAAGTAGCTAGTAGGGGTACAAAATAAGTCATCGAATAAGAGCCTACTGTACTTTTCTTGTAGGACCTAATAAATTGGTCCTGAATGTGGGAAAACCCCACCCCATTTTTTAAAACTGCTTAGTATATGTTAATGATTTGATCATTTCAATTTTAGGAATACCGGTAGTAGGCTTACATGCTTTATTGGTATCACCCAAACATTAAAGTATTTTGGTTACTTTGACTACCCTAACTTTACTTATTGCACTCCAGAAGTTTGAAATGGAACCAACGTGCAATGACTTCTTGCCTACTTTCACAGGAATAGCGTTTGTAAGTTTGAGAAACACTGAGCGAGATCAGGGGATGGCAATAATGAACTATGACTTCCGGGCACACCCGTGACATAGTTTTTTTAAAACGTTTTAAAAGGCCGGTGACCTACTTTCAGTTTTCACCTTATAGCCATGCTCACTTAGAAATGTTGAGGTCCATCCGACAGATTTGTTGACATTTACCTATAAGACATAATTCACAGATTAGTCGACATTCACCTCTAAGACATAAGTCACAGATTAGTCGACATTCACCTCAAAGACATAAGTCACAGATTAGTCGACATTCACCTCAAAGACATAAGTCACAGATTAGTCGATATCCACCTCTAAGACATAAGTCACAGATTAGTCGACATTCACCTCTAAGACATAAGTCCCAGATTAGTCGACATTCACCTCAAGCGAAATTTTGGTGTGAACTCTGTATATAGCTATTGTTATAACCCTAACATGCACACCGCCATTCAAGCTAGTGCAGAAGGTGCGCATTGTTACAGACTAGACGGAGAAGGATGTTAGAAATAGACTTTTTGAATGTAGAAGGCTGTTTGTGTCTGTTCAGGTAAATAAATACGCTTATTTGTTTACTGTAGAACTTCGTTGAGTTGCCAGCCTAATATTTATTACAATATATTGATAATTGGGTATTAGATTGGTAGTACTATACATCTTTCATTGAATTGGTAGTTAGTGTATAAATGATATTTCAAATACCAACACCCACACCCATTTTGAAATTCTAAAAAAAAAAAACCTCAACGATTGTTAGGGAGTGTATGTGTATATGTTTGTGCGTTTCTATAGTAACGGTTGAACCAGGAAATGATGCAAGATAGGTGGCATCGTCGTCATTGGTCTTAGTTAGGACAGACGACTCCAGAACGTGAGACTGAAAGGTAGTGTTGTTGTAGTGAGTAAAATTTTTGTTAACAAAAAAATATTATTATTAAAGTACATTTCATGTTTATCTCATATCAAACTTAAGTATACTATAATTTACTATAAACTATAATAAAAGTTATATTTAGTATTGTTGACAAGTTATTTATGTTATTTCAAGTATTATTAGTTAAGATATAATACTACCACAGCGGTTTGGTAGTCTACCAGTAGTTTGGTGCTACGAGTCAACGACCGTCTACAACAATGATGAACGGGTTTTTAAAAAAAATCTAGTCTAGAAAAAAAAAAAACTAACAGGGAGTGGGAGGCAGGCTAGGTTGTCCTTTAATAATAGCTCTGAGATTAGTGGCTCCTTGAGGTATTGCTTTACGGCCATTGTAACCAACTGATCAATTATAGTGGAAGATGGTCTCAGCGCCCCTCTTCTGATAGAATAATGGAGATAACACGCCCGCGCCCCATGCCCATGGCGCCCATACTCCTCCCCTCTTCACAGTCCTTTCAAAGAGACTCAGTTCCCCAGGAGTAGTGACTCCCCCCCTCCTCCTCCAACCAAACTCCCACCATTCCTTCCCCCAACACATTGCCATGTTTTTTTTTCTCCCTTCAATCATTTCCAGACTACATGGGGGGGGGGGGAGGTAATGGTAACAGTGACTCCACATCTCGGACAACAGACTGATGGGTGGTTCCAAAACTTAGTGATAGCTGATCATTGCTACACACTTACAGTGGTCCCCAGTTGACTCTGTGTCGGTAATAATATATATATCCGTGACTCCTCCCCCCCCCCCCGAAAATTTTTTTTTTTTTTTCAAATCGATAACAATCGACCATCGCCTACACTTAGCAATGAAATTATTGATTTATGGAGTTTAATCTTTGATGTGAGATTGAAGTTTCACTCACAAAAAAATGTGTGTACATGCCACACCCGAAACAACAGGACAATTATTGTCTCACTTTTTAACAGTAAAGATTTGTTCTTCCTTGATGGGACTGGGGGTAGGGGAAGGTGCCTTTCTGTTATTTATTTCCAAAACTACCTCCCTAATTGTGCTCCCACCCGGAGTAGTCATTCAAAGAAGACAGGAAGGTCAAATTAAATCCTATACATATGTCATAAAATTGGATGGTCGTGAATTTATCGAGTCCCAGTTCAGTAGCCGATTACTTTAAAAATACATGGCGGTATTCGATTCTTTTGTGAACCCTATCTGCTCTACAAAAAAAAAAAATCAACTTCTGTTGTAGGTTACTATTTGAACCGTAGATATTACAAAAGATATGTTAAGCACTTTATTGGCATGGCTACAAGGTACTCTTTGTTTATTGTTATTGGCCCTGGACTCTATACCCGTTGTGGTTGCAAGTAAGAAGAAATTAACTATCAGTTCATTTTGGATTCGAAGTCCTACAATTTAATTCAATGAACCGTAGAGACTTTTTAGATAGATACCACAAGGAGTTTGAATTATTGTCTATTCAAAGAATTAAATTTATTGATTGGTGCGGGAATATGATGTTTTTTGTTTTGTTTTGTTATTGCCAAGAAATTATGAAATGAAATGCCAAGTGAACGATGATAAAAAACAAACTTGAATTTCAATCGGTTTAAACACAAAAGTTAAAATACAACTGGGAAACACGTTTCTCTAAATTAGTCTATATGCACTGACACATATGAGAGACATACAGAACTGAGTTTCAACTTAATTGAAACCGAAAATTAAAATGACCGACTCTACATCTAATTTCTCCTTTGGCTTTTATGTCCCTAGCAGACAGACGGACTGATAGATAGATAGATGGATAGATAGATAGATAGATAGATAGATAGATAGATAGATAGATAGAT
>JADKLZ010021355.1:24264-34751 GCA_021533235.1 Biomphalaria straminea | reverse complement strand
CTCTCTGTCCCCAACTCTTTGCAGAACTCTTCCAGAAATACAATAGTTTCGATCCCCAGACCTCTCGGTTTGGAAGAAAAGCGCTTTTACCAACCATCTATCACATCCCATAATTGATTTATGTGATTTGTTTTTTAAAATCAGACAGTTCAGAAGGAAATGATGAACAGTGATATTCCCATTCATCCTCACCTATCCTTATCCTTAATTGTGTTGAACCACACATAATATGTCGATTTTTTTCCTCGTATAATAAAAGTACACAAAGGTCTTTGCGAACCCTGACGACCTCGTCAGACCTATCTGCTATAAACATGACTTTTTAAACATAATAGTCATATAATCAATGACAGGTTTTTATACAATTCCGCTGTTCTAAAATTCTTCTCTAGCAAATATAATTCAAAAATTATTTCTCACATCGTTTCTCAAACTATTGCTCTATTCTATAAAAAGCTAAAGGGCTATAACTCGAAATATTAGCATGGCCAGTAGAAACAATTCGTAAGGGTTATCAAGGAAACAGTCTCCATAGACGAAAGATGAGAAATACAAATTCCTCACCCGATTTACCGAAATGGAAGGCTCAATACAGAAGGCCTAAACACTAACCTGTGACGTCGCAAGTCGTGGACAGCATAGACCAATTGAGCGTTGCCACTTCACAGGTCGAAGCAACATACCTCTGACGTGGCAACGCGTTATTGGTGTAAACTGCCTACAGGTTGCGTTCAAGTTATTTCAAGTTTTAAAGGTTAAGATCATAGAATCAATAAATACAGACTAGCCAATAAGAGAGTTTTATTAAATGAAAATGTGTGAATTGCGTTTGTGTGTACTTTAATTATGTCTATAAGTTTTGTTTAATCTTTAAGCCTGAAGATCAAGCAATGTTTTACATTTTTCATAATTCGGAAATCCGAATACAATAGATATACATGTTTTCAAGTTACATGAATGTACTTCCTTTTTCCAGTCTATATTTTTTATGTCTATGTTTCTTATTTATATAGTCTATGAGATGAACCAATAGGCCTAATTAAACATTTGCACACCATTAGTATGTAAGTTCGACAAGTCTTTTCACCAAGAATAGAGTTACCTGGGGCCCCTTACAAGCAATACGATATTAGCGGACCCCTAATCCAGCCTAATTGTACTGCCCAAATAATAAAAACCTAGCCACAGGCATAAGCTTCTATATCCGAAGTCATCTATCTCAAATCAATCATTCTTTGTAATCATAACAGCATTGACTATTGACAGCCAGTAATACATGGTCATACAACAGTCATTGGACTAAAGCCTGCTTAGCAAAAAAGAAAACAAAGCATAAATACCACTACAGTGTTTAATGCTTTATAATTATTGTATTAATCCTTAATCCTCATATCTAGTATAAATTTTAGTGTACGCATGCGTAGAGACGAAGAGTTGTAGATAGCAGACGATATTCTCTTTAGCGCGTAAGTCTCCTTTTAACTTTGTTATCATGTACACAAAAATACTAATTGAATTTCTAAATTTAGTGTACAACTGAAATATTAGATACTGATATTGCTTTACTCGAAGACAAGCCATTTTATTATTATTATTATTATGTTAGAAAAGAACGAGTATTCTTTCTCTAGCGGAGCCAGGGTCGAGTTTCGTTAAAGGGAGACAAAATTCATCGTATTCCCTTTATCAGTTTCCACTGAGGAATTTTCTGGTGATGTGGCAGGTCTGCAGAAGTACCGCCCTCTGACAGGCAACGAGAATGTTCCTAGGAATGTTCAAAGCCTTGAAGGTATCTGTGAGGTCAGTTGTTATTATCCCCTCGGTTGATATGACAATGGGGTATATTGTTATTTTAGTTAACTTCCATAAACGCTTAATCTCCAAGCCTAGGTTCACATACTTTCGCTGTTTTTCCAGCTCAGTTTTTCTTACGTTATGAGATAGTGGTACGACAATGTCAATCAGGACAGCGGCTTTTTCTTTATTATTATTACTATTATTATGATAAAAGAACGAGTATTCTTTCTCTGGCGCAGCCAGGGTCGAGTTGTGTGCAGGAAAGCGCTTCCAGGGAGGTTAATACAAGTGCTACAAGGACACTCTCAAGAGCTCCTTCAAGGAATGCGATATCGACACTCTCGGCTGGGAAGCACTAGCTCTCGATCGCTTCTCGTGGCGTGAAGCTGTGAGTCTCGGAGTCTCGAGATTTGAAGCAAGAAGAGTGGCCAGCGTGAAAGAGCGTCGAACTTCGAACTAAGAGAGCTAAGAGAAGAAGCAGGTCTATCTGCCACTGACCAAATCCACTCATGCCACTTATAGCTGCCGGCTTTTTAAAGCGAGGATTGGACTCTTCAGCCATCTTTGAGTCCATAGGAAATGAGAAATGTGCTCATCTTCGACCACGAAGGAGGATATATAGGTAGCTTATAAAATGTTTGTAAAATGTTTTACATGTTTCGGATGTTCCTTCAGAGTTGAAGATAGTTATTTCCTAGTCCAAACCTCCCGCAGGACGACGGGGGTTGGGAGCGGGCAGGTTTTGAACCCGGGACCATCGATAAATCGAATCGACAGTCCAGCGTGCAAACCGCTCGACCAGGCAGCCATCCATTATTATTTAACTTTATCTTTATCTTATATAATACAGACGTTATTTCTAACAAGCTGGCAGTAACTTTAAAAAAATTGTCAATCACATCACTCTAAAACAAAAACAATCTAGACTCCAATTAATGCGGTACTTTGTAATTTCTCTAAAATTTTAAATTTTAGTCACAAGTCTTCAGCATCCTACTCGCTCATCAAGTATGGCGCTGGATAGAATTTCAAAGGTAATAAAATTAGCTCAACCTTGCTCTATGTTTTTTTTTCTTCCTCTCTCTCTCTCTCTCTCTCTCTCTCTCTTCTTTTCCTTCTTTTAAATTTCAATAAAAAAAACACCAAGATCTCTGTACCGAAAACCTAGATCTCAAATATCAAATGATATATGGTTAACCCCCCAGGTGTTGATTGTCATTCTGGTGGTGTGTGACGTCAGCCTGTCACAGTTCACGGAAGATGAGGAAATATGTGAGATGGCGGATGATGCAACAACCGCTTGGGCCAGCCTTACGCAACAGATTCCTATCAATTACCATATCCAGACAAGTAAGTTGTTGATCTAGTAGAGCTGGAGATGTAATGACTTCAGAAGTTCCTCGAGGTCTTAGACTTAAAATGCGGATTGGGTTTACGGGGTGGGGCTTGTCTTTTAAAAATATATATATATAATTAACAAAAAAATATGTATGTAGGAAAATAAACGAAATGAGTGGAAATGTCATCTTCTTCACAATATTACGCGTTTTTTTTAGGTTGAGTTTTAAAGAACTTGGTTTCCGAAGGTCCTGTGTTCCAATCCTGCAATGTCTGAAAGGGAAACAATATTATTAACCCTTAAAATGCGTGTGGTAGTTTAGCCTCTTAACACCAGAATTGTAATTCCATTTGGTATGCACTCATTGTGAAACAGCTCAGCACTTTAAGGCTTAAGTTCACTGTATTTAAGTAAGAAGAGTGTAGGGGCCTCACAAAAATGATGTCCAGGGCCTCCACTTGCTAAAGGCTGGCACTGCCCTCTGCCAGCTATTATATGATTGCTGTTATGGAAAGTAACCTCAATTTTAATAGAACATAGATCTTAACATAAAGCAGTGATACGTAATCCATTCCTCCTCTCCCTCCCTGTGTGTGGCTTAGAATTAGTACCAAACTTTCTGACCTTGAAATCTGCAGGGCAGATGGTTTAAATGGCATCTGTTTCAATGCCTATGGTTAACGAGGGTGTCATGTGGTCAGCACAACGACCGAAAGCCTTTACTTTTTCACAAAAGTTGTCAGGCTCCCATTAGATTGGTGTCCTTAGAAGCGCCTGAAATGATAAATCCTAGTCTTCATCAAGATTTGAACATAGGACCTCTCCGTTCGAGAGCCAAGTGCTTAACCACTCGGCTGTACTACCACCACTTCCCCAGTTTTAGAGGCAAACATTTTGTCTAGGTTTGCTAACAAACAAGATCCAAACAATTAAACGACTTTATAATATGGATACTTTGTACTTTTTTGTGTACATTGTAAATTGGCTACGATTTCGAATGTGATACCTAGGATCCTTATGTGGCATCTGAATTCCATTGCTAGGGCCCCCCTCACTAGCTCTGCAGTCAGCGTACAAGACTCGCATGCATATAGCAATGGAGACAGGGATACTGCAGCGATTGGACCCCATGATGACCTGCTAACTATCATTAAAAAAACGCAAGCTAAAAATCTATGACCATATTACAAGATCTTCGGGGCTCGCAAACACATTTCTTCAGGGAACAGTACCAGCAAAAAGAAGAAGTGGCAGACAGAGAAATCGATGGGAGGACAACATACAAGAACAGCAGGGCCTGCTTATGAAAGAGGTTCTAACTAAGGCAAAAGACAGAGAGGAATGAAGAAAGATGGTCGACGAATCTTGCATGGTGTCCCAATGGTCCAAAAGACTAAGGGATAGGTAAAGGTAGATATTGGTGCTGTAAGTTGGCTACAAATGATACTAAGTTTTTCTCCTGCAGGTAACGTGAGCGTCCCTCATAATTTTTTACCGGACTGTCCATCATACTCCTCTGGCTACTCCATTGAAGAATTGTCCTTGTGTCCTTGGACTTGGGCTGTACACACCGATCATGAAAGGTATGTTATAGTCTAGTTATATCATGAAAGGTATGTTATAATTTAGTTATAACATGAAAGGTATATTATAGTCTAGTTATATCATGAAAGGTATGTTATAGTCTAGTTATATCATAAAAGGTATATTGTAGACAGGGGCGGCCCTAGCAGTGCGCGGGGCCCTGGGCGAGCATCATGTGCGGGGCCCCTAGCCGTAAAGGTAGACTATAAATATAGTCGATGTTTACATCTCACGAGTCCTGCCAGCTTATGACACGCGATAATATGAAAAACTACCTATTACTTGTTGTTTTAAGTTATGTTCAACTTATATACATACTAAATACATTTTTTTCTCTTTAAAAAAGTAAACATTTTTTTATGTGTAAATGTAGTAGTTAGTATAACAGAACTTACGTTACTTAACTTAGCAATAAAAATGTAAACAAAAAACAAAAAACAAACTTTTGCATAAACCTGTTTAAAAAAGGGTAACTAGTCATAACCTATATAAAGAGCTTCCCGTGTTTGTTACTATTAATAGTGAATAGTTGTAAAAGTGATGTATTTTTCTGAAAGAAACGGCTTGCATAAGTGATTAAAAAAATAGATTTTTCAGTTTCAGAAAAGAAAAAAGTAGACGCTGTATGATGTCGGTTTTTCACTATCTTTTCTAGTTTACGAGATCTTAACGGGACCGACGGACAGAAATTCCACATAAAACTAATAGCGTCTTTCCTTTTTCGGGGACCGCTAAAAATAAAATTCTCCCGCGTTTTTTTATTTTTTTTTTCTCAACACGTTGACACGGATTTTTCCATGGCGGCACTATGTCTATGCAAAGTAGCCAAATGGAAAAAAAAAAAAAAACAATACGTCATCGCGAAATTTGCTGGAAGCTGATTTGCCAAAATAGCTGTACAAGCACATCAACTGGTGATACTGTTTATTTCCGAAAATATTATATATTTATGAAATTAATCAGCCTACTGAGAAAATCTGATCTTTGCGCGCTGTCTTAGAACGTATGACCTGTAACAGTCGAGAATACACTGAATAATTGTTTAGTTATTTTCAGCGCTTTAAAAAATACGTGCCGGTACTCGGTGATAGATTGCCTTTTAATTAAGAATAAATTAATAATAAACGCTATAATATAAGAAAATTAATAATTTTCCCGCACATTTAAAAAAGTGAAGTATGCCGTACCGGTGTGACGGTTAAAAAAACAACCAATGATTATCTTCATCAAAAAACCAATTTGCCAAAAGTTGCATTTGTGTTACTACAAATGCAATAAATAACTTTTATATACAATTTTTCATAATGCAAAGAGTAGTTCAAACTTTATCACTACGTATTTTCCTAATAAAAATTGGATTTGACGTCGTAATTTATATACGAAATAAACAATTAGGATTGGTTGCTTCCATTTATGAGTTTTTATTGTGAACTGTTCGACGATGATAGCCTCTTAGTCTTAGAATAAGCTGTATTTACTGAAACTGAACGGTATTTTGAAATCAAAAATACAAGTTAAGAGCGTAAATGGCAATTGGTATAATAAATATACAGGGAAAATATTGAGAAATAGTTTTCGAATAGGTGACAATAAAATCTCCCAGCACGGGGCCCCCGTCAGGCGCGGGGCCTGGGGCGGTTGCCCCACTTGCCACCCCCTAAGACCGCTACTGATTGTAGACAAGAAAAATATAGAAATACTTTTTTTTTCAAAAACGTTTGTATTTAGCGTAGTTTTATATAAATAAGATTAGATCTGGAATGGAATCCTATTCATCTTAATCTTGATTTAAAATAGTGTCTAATTTTTTTTTTTTGAAATTAAAATTAAAATGTTTAATTTTTGAAATCAACAATGCATGCATTTTTTTGTACCATAAAAATACAACGTTTTTTTTTTACAACTATTCACCATTTGCAGTAACAAACACAAAGGAGTATTTAGTAAGATGAGATAATCATTTACCATATTCATCCATTCATACCACATTAATGGGAACGGTTTTAGAATTTTGTCAAAACTTTATTTTATTTTTACAATAATATTGCTTAGCTATGTAAGTTCTATCATACTAGCTACTACATTACAAAAAAAAAATAGTTTCTATATTTTAAAGAGAAAAATACTATTTAATATGCATATAAGTGAAAAATAATTTAAAACAACAATTATTAAGTCGTTTTTCACATTATCATGCGAGTGACATCAGTAATAACAATAATAAAAATAATAATAATTTTAATTATAAAGCGCTGTTAACAAACACAATGTAGGCTCAATTATGTGTAATAATATTACAAACAAAAACGCGAAAGCTAAATGACAAACTAATCTAAAAAAAAGTTTTAAACAGATGAGTCTTCAGTCTAGATCTAGACTTAGAAGCTAGTTAATAGTTTGGAAGATAATCATAATACCCGCCTGTCATAGATTTAGTAGGAAAGATTACAAATATAATAATATACAGAAAGGGTTCTATTAATTAGATATCTACATAGGTTATGAAAAAAAAAAAAACTATAAATACTTTTATTTTTATACTGCTAATAACTGCTGTATAACTAAATTTATGTTTGCCCAAATGTTTTAAATAATAATTTGTTCTTCATCGGCCAGTCTATAAATCTATATATATAGATCTATATATGTCTATGTGAGTCTTATACAGAAGTATTTTTTTTTTTTACGAAATGCTTTTCTCATGAGGATTTGAATTGGAAGCTTGACCCTATACAAAACAATAGCAATAAGATTATCATTATATGAAGTCAGTTAGGCCAGGTTCACATCTAGCTGCATCTCACTTTCACATATCCCTTGGTCAGCTGGACCGTTGTGTAACCACCCAAGATCAGTTAACCTTCTTTCTTCATTCTTCTGTCATTTGTCTTTGAAAGAATTTCATTTTGATAATCTTTCTGAAAATATTTAGACCTGCCTTTTTTCCCAGCCTGAGTAAACCACTTAAAGGGGCCGATTTTGATTCGTGTTAACACACAATTTTTCTTAGTATATTTTTATGATTTATCACTAATTTAAGACCGTATTAATTCATTAAGTTAAATGTAATTGAATGTAATCGAATGTAATTGAATGTAATCGAATGTAATTGAATTCAATTTAATGTAATTGAATTCAATTAAATGTAATTGAATGTAATTAAATGTAACTGAATAATAATAGGCTTGTCGTCGAGTCCGAAGATTAGTGAGGAATACAGTGTTTCCCGTGGCTGTGCAGTCCCAGCTGTGACCTACATATTTTGCCACATCCAGGGCAAGCAAAACCATTGTCCGCAGGTGGTCGGTTTAGATTTTCTTTTCGTCGTCTGCGTTTGTCCTCGGCGGCAGATTTTCTTTTGGTCTCAAATGTGTATCCCGCGGCCTTTCTGAGTGACCTCCAGCTGTCTCGTTCCGACGCCGCATGCAGCCAGGTGTTCTCCCCTATGTCAGCCAAGGAAAGTTGACGCCTAAGTTGGTCTTTGAAGCGTTTCCGTGGGGCGCCTCTGTTACGTCGACCACCTTTTAGCTCACCAAAAAAATACTGCCTTTGGCAATTAAATGTAATTGAATGTAGGTCTAATTGAATGTAATTGTGTTTTTGTTCCCAGATTCCCACCTAATATGGTCTACGCAGTGTGTACCTGCGGGAACTGCGGGAACCCAAGATTTGGCAGAACTATGAGGTGTAGGCCGCTCTATTACGTGTTTCAAGTGGTCAAACGTATTTGTTCAAACGGGCTGTACAGATATTTCTTCACCCAGGAGCGTCTTCCCATCGCCTGCTTGTGTGCCCACAGGCCCGTCACCTTCATCACCCCTGTGCCTCGTTAAACTGAAGAAAAAATACAGATTATTAATGCAAACTGATTGGCGGACTGTTAACACCTTTCTCATTACACTTTTTTTTCAGCTAGAAATTCGTGCGCCATTTTCGCATTGAAAAGATGGAAGCGAGAAACCAAAATGTAGATTTATAAAACAAGGACTACTTTTTCACAGTCATGCCAACTTTTATCAATTGTATTTTCCTGCTTTCCTAGATTTCGTCTTCTGAGCTTTCTCAAGTCAATCCACTTCCTCAAAATCTTGATTTGAAATAATGTCTGATTTTTTTTTTATGATCTAGGTCACGTCTGCTGGTCACGTCTGTTGTTCTAAATAAAATAATTATGAAAAACACGTTTGTTTTTGTATTATGATACAGATATTTAACCTTAGTTAAGCCAATACTAGAAAATGCATCATATATTTGGTACCCTTTAACCTCAAGAAAACATTAAGAAACTGGAACAGACACAAATAGAGCAGTCAGATTCATAACAAACGAATATTCACATTTGACTAGAGTAACACCTTTAGTGAAATCACTAAATATAGAATGCCTTCAGGATAGAAGACTCAAAAGTAAAAAAGCAATTAAACATGAAACAAAACAAGTTCTTGTCTTTAATTTTTGTTAAACATAAGTACAAAACAAACGATCACAACAGATTTAAGCAAATGAATTAACTTAGTCCCTTTTCAGATGGGCTTGCGATTTATAAGGCAGTTGATTTAAAAGAAAAAAAAAAGTAAAGTTCCCCTTTCAGACCTAGAGTCTAGTGGTCTATAGGGCAGATGATGTAAAGGTCATCTGATTCTGTGGCCCACGGTTAACGAGGGTGTCATGTGGCCAGCACAACGACCAACCGCCTTTACTTTTCCCCAACTTAAGTCAGGTACCATTAGAGCTGGGTGGACTCAAGGGCGCCCGAAAATCCCGAAATAAAAATCACAGTCTTCACCAAGATTTGAACCCGGGATCTCCAGTACGGAAGCCAAGCGCTTTACCGCTCAGCCACCGCGCCCTCAGTTGATTTGAAGGTCATCTGTTTTTGTGGCCCAAAGTTAACGAGAGTGTCATATGGCCAGCACAACGACCAAACGCCGTTACGTTTTCCTTATTAAAGTCATGTACCCATTAGAGCTTGGTGGACTGAATTAAAAATTCCAGACTTTACCAGGATTTGAACCCGGAATCCTCCAGTTCGGAAGCCAAGCGTTTAACCACTCCTCCAAGTAACAATGAACAAGAATAAGATATAATAAACATAATAATAATAATAATAATAATTATAATAATTTTTTAAAATTTTGTCCGAAAGGAAATTTGTCTTACAATTTATGCATTACACCAAACAAAACATTATAACTATTAAAAAAACAACAAAATGTACATTCAAACCAGACTCACTCATAATTAACATGTCAAATGTGTATATCAGACTGTTTCTATTTAATGATTTGATTGCCAGTGAAACAAAAGAGTGTTTGTGTCTCTTTGTCTTTGCTATCTGTGTCTTGTATCTCTTTTGTGATAGTAATTTATTTATTTCTATAATTTTTTCCCCACCTTTTTTCTTTTTATGGATGTTTGTCTAAAACAGCTGTCCAAATATTTTTTTTTTGCCATAGACTTTACTAGCAGTATTTAGGATTCTGTGATGTTTATTATTACATTGCCATACGAAGCAGTGATATTTAAACTCATATTGACAATAGCACAACTCAAATCTCATTCAAAAGCTCTTACGATTGAAGGCTGATGTAAATATATCTGTCACAGTGGATACTAGGCGAAGAGATGACAAGTTCACAGTGGAAACTAGGCGAAGAGATGATAAGTTCACAGCGGATAGTGGGCGAAGAGATGATAAGTCCAGTGGATACATGGCAAATAGGTGATATGGTCACAGTGGATACAGGTCAAAGTGGTGATATGGTCA
>JADKLZ010021355.1:1395-12019 GCA_021533235.1 Biomphalaria straminea | reverse complement strand
GATGTGATGTGGTGTTTGTGATGTGATGTTTTTAATGCAATGTTATGTTTGTGATGTGTTGTTTCTAATGTGATGTGGTGTTTGTGATGTGATGTTTTGATTGTGATATGATGTTGAGTATGTATTTGATGTAATGCTATGTTTGTGATGTGGTGTTTCTGATGTTATGTGGTGTTGTGATGTGATTTGTTGTTTGTGATATGATTCGTTTGTCATGTAATTTTTTGTTAGTGATGTGATTTGTTGTTTGTGATGTATGTGGTGTGATATGTTTGTAATGTAATTTGTTGTTTGTGATGTTATGTTTGTGATGTGATGTGTAGTTTGTGAAGTGATTTTTGTTGGGCAATCTTATAATTAAATTTTGGTGCCAGGGCTGAATTAAATTTTCAAAGCTTAACAATGTTTATATCAACATACTATGTAGCCTAATTGAGCATCTTTATTCTATTCGACTCTATTGTACATTTAAAGAAACAATAACAAGCAATTAGTCTATTTATATATTCAATTTTCATGTGTACAAAGTATTTATTTATTTATAACATTCTCTTTTGAGCACTATTAAAACATCTTCAAACATCTGTTTCTTTTTAAAGATTACTTCCATTTTCTCATTTGACTTGCCTATTTTATTTGGCTAAACATAGTCGCAATAAAAAAACAACCAAGGTATAAATTAAAGTAGCTGGCTGAAGATTGACTCTAAAAGAGACAGTTGGAGAGCTCCCACAAAAGTCGCTGGGCATACATTTAAGGCCCAAAGAAACGCCCAGGCCGAAGAAGCCAAAAAGTAAACTTTCACAAGAGAAGATAAGTGGGCAGTCAAACTATTTCTATACTTCATATCATATCTATTATTATGAATCTACAATTGAAATTTAAACCATTTGTGAGTTTATTACAAATAACTTATAACCACAATTCTTTCTTACATACAAAATCAATAATCTAAACATAATTAGCTGTATTCACTCACATCCAGTGCATGAGTTCTTGCTTGTCGCCGCCCCAAAGGTGACTTCGTGAGATTACGTCGGTGTTCGTCTGAATAAACAAATTAACGACGAGGTGGACAAATTGGCGTCAGAGATATAACACGAATCATTTTCTAATCAATCTTGCTGTTATCTTCCATAATGTATAAAATATCAGGTGGCCGAGCCTTGCTCGGTTAAATAATTTCATATACCCGAAGTCATTTTTGGATTTTTTTTTATAATTACGAAAATGAACGATTGGATAAAGACTACTAATTCGAAAAATTTCTTTAGTATTCTGTTTGTTCTATATGTAAATTGGTACGTTCAGATATTTAATTTTGGAATTAGTATATTCAATTATGGCTTTAGTACGAAACATCGAGTGACGCAAATTTCTACGTTATTGGGGAAAACTTCAAAGACTTTCTTACAAGCCAATAATAGTAGGCCTACGATAGTTTTACGCTGTCTAGACTGTAGGAGGACTTAAGAGACTTGATATTTAATCGCCATGTACAATTACATATAGAACAAACAGAACACTAAGACTGTCAGACCATAAGAAGTTCATACCGGCTTTTGCCATCCATCTATCCCAGTGGTGCTACTGGTGCTACAGCCCATGGAAGGATATGGCCTGCTTTTACACATCCCTCCATTCAGATATCTTCTAGGCCTTTCGTCACAACACCCTAACCCCAAGTTTTTTACTAAGGTTTATAGTTAAATCAAAAGTGGCTGCAGCGTACGCAAACTCGTTGACCGCTTAGAATATTGTGTGTTGGTTTCCTTTTCGAGTCGATGTGAAGCTCGAAGTCGCAGATCCTCAAGTTTCCTTAAACGCTCCTCAGAATTTTCTAGCTTGACGATATTACTAATGATTGCATTTACGAATAATAACGTTATGTCAATAAAATATTAACTTCACGTCAATAATAATAATAATAATAATAATAATAAAATTATTATGTTTATATAAATAATGTTTGTCTAAATGAATCTATATAAAAGACCTTCTAAAAAAAAACAAAGATTTAGATCGAACAAAATTATAAAATATTTGTCTTCTATAAATTTAGAGTGGAATTGGCAATGCTGTTACATCTAGATCTAGTCTAGGAAAAAAAGCGATTGAAATCTGGCTGAAATCCTATAGCTCAGACGTAGACGTCTAGATCTATTTGTTTTCCTGAAAAGTTGTGAACATCTTTTCTTCTAGAAATTACAACAGAAAACCTATTAGATTATTATTAGATCTCTTCAACGCCGCAAACCTCCTGCTATTAGGGAAGAATAACGGCGAGCAACATGGCGGTTTTTTCGACGGAGAACTGAGAATCTAGTTGTAAGTCTAGAATCAAGACCTAGATCTAGACGTAGATTGTTTGTTTGTTGTTTTACATGTTTCGGATGTTCCTTCAGAATTGAAGATAGTTACTTCCTAGTCCAAAACTCCCGCAGGACGACGGGGGATGGGAGCGGGCAGGGTTTGAACCCGGGACCATCGATAAATCCAAACGACAGTCCAGCGTGCAAACCGCTCGACCAGGCAGACATCCAGATTCCAGATTCGGCGTCCATATCTTTCTTTTCGGCCTACATTATAGCTAATTAAAAATATACAATTAATCAAATTCTTATTTTAACGTGCCTTATAATAAAGGGATCAAGCGATTAATTTGTAGAAACACTTGGAAGCACTTGAGCGTCTTCAGATAACCACGTGCTTGATTGATGTTCACTGTTTTAAACCTTCAACTACGGTGCGCAAATAGTTGTGTCTATTCATTCAAACGCGATAAAACTTGTTGCAAAGAAATGCTTTAGTGAAAGGCTGTAAGCCAGTGACGTAGGAGGTGTACTTTTTTTTTTTTCATTTCTTGCTGTGAGCCTAGTGACGTAGGGGGTGTCAAGTTTTTTTCCTTTGACGTCACTTTCATTCATAAATTGGAAAACTTTCATTCATAAATTCTCCATGTCATTCATAAAACCATCAAACCAATATAAATTTTTCGATAATGAGACAATTTTTCCAACCGATATAATGGTCAAACTCGAGTTTTCCCGATGTGGCCAATGAGTTGAGAATTTTTTTCTCACTAATACGCACATACCTTGAAATTTTAAAGAAAATCGTTAGAGCCGTTTTCGAAATAAAATTTATATATATATATATATAAATAAATAAATATATATATATATATACAAGAATTGCTCGCTTAAGAGTATAGGATATGTGCATCTAAATACAAATACAAAAACAAAACTTAATAAAAAATACTCAGAAGGACACAAAGATAAAGGCACATTCCTCGTCCCATATGCTAGGACAAATCTGTACAAATGCTCTTTCTTCCCTAGTGCCATTAGAGCATGGAATGGTTTGCCTGAGCTAGCCACGAAAACCAGTGACTTGGCAGAATTTAAGTCACTGGTAAATATGCATGACTGAATGCATGACGCGTAGGACGTAATCATCTTCTTTTTTGAAGTAACGTCTGTATTATATAAGATAAGATAAGAAGATAAAACTACGTGGGTTTTGTGAAATAATGTGAGGCATCCAGCCTGCGCTAGGTATTTCTTTGTGGAAATGGGCTTGCTCAGGCCGTAATGATGCGTTAGGTCATATGTCTTATCTTATCTTTAACTTATAAAATAAAGACGTTACTTTAAAATATAAAAGAAAGATGATTTTAAGTTGGACTAGAAACTATAGTTAAAGCCCAACACAATTCTAGAATCTCTGTGATACTCCTGTATAGTAATTCATTAATTATATTTTTATATGCCTTGTTGTATTGCTTTAAAATTGGTGTACTTGTATGTGAATTTTGTGGGTGAATAAATTAAAATTTCCTTCTCCATCTTCCACCAACCCTTTTTTGTTAGGGCGTCGCTCAAACTTCCACTTAGTTACAAAAAGCCTTGAAATTTGATGTAAAAAAAAGAACAAAACAAATGGTAACATAGATAGAGTTTGTGTTGTCACACTAACTCAGAGG
Organism: Biomphalaria straminea; assembly: GCA_021533235.1. Taxonomy (NCBI): domain Eukaryota; kingdom Metazoa; phylum Mollusca; class Gastropoda; family Planorbidae; genus Biomphalaria; species Biomphalaria straminea. Next base: position 8,031 of record JADKLZ010021355.1, on the reverse strand, counting down.
TGCCCCCAACGATGTCACCAGGTGGAATGTCTTCCAGTTCGTGTTGTATGCGCACTGGAATGTCAGTGTTGTTCTGTGGTCTTAATGGTCCTGGATTCAAAACCTGCCCTCTGCCAACTCTCGTCGTCCGGTAGAAGGCTTGGGTTAGGATGAAATTATCTTCAAATCTGAAAGTAGACCCAAAACATGATAAACATTCTGCACACATATGAGAGACACGAAGGCACGTAAACATTTTTACAAAAATATGAGGTACCCTAGAATACATAAAACATAGAAACTGAAAGTCAATAGCTCAAAATTTCGTTGATAATCTGACCACAAGTCTCAGTAGGTAAGTACAAAATGTAAAAAAAAAAGTTCTCCCTTGAAGACCTTTCAATTTATGACCAACGGCAACGAGAGTGTCATGTGACCAGGACAACGATCAATCAAATTTGTTTTTGTAACATATAACATTACTTTTTAGAGTTGGGTGTACCCAGGGGCGTCCTAAGATTACGACATTGAAGCGTCCAATCTGCATTGGGAATCAAACTCGAGACTCCGCCATTCGGAAACCAAGCGCTTTACCGCTCGGCCACTACCATATAAGTAGGTCAACTATTTCTTACCTTCGTCCATCTTCTTCTGCAATAAAAAAAAAACAGCAGGAGTAATTTCCCTTTAAAACAGATGCTAAAACGACGAACAAAAGTGGAGCCAAGCACAGCCATCGGGAAATGGGATCACGGAGACTCCCTAGTCTCATTACAAGGTCAAGTTACGTCCTTTTGGAGGCTTGGTGGCTAAGTGGGAAATCGCTTGGCTTCTAAACAGGGAGGTTCTGGGTTCAAATCCTGGTGACGACTGGGATTTTTACTTTCGGGATCTTTAGGGCTCCTCTGAGTCCATCCAGCTATAATCAGTACCTGACATTGTTGGAGAAAAGTAAAGACGGTTGGTCGTTCTTCTGGCAACATGACATGATGACACCCTCGTTAACCTTGGGCCACAGAAACAGATGACCTTTACATTATATGCCCCATAGATCACAAGGTCTGAAAGGGGAACTTTTTTTAAAACTCTTTTTTTATGTCATTTCATTTTTTTCTTTATTTGACGCAAGATAAAAAAAAACAAGGTTACAAAGACAGTTTGTGTGGAAACACAAACTTAAAATCGGCCCCCGAAGTGGTCCACCCAGGCAGGTTTCAATATTTTCAGAAAGAACATCCGAATGAAATTATATCAAAGATAAATGACAGATCTTATGTAATGCTCCAGCGGTCAAGATATACACCGTCCATGCTTTGATCTCTCAACGTTTGCCTTGAAAACTGATGTTCCACGCAACTGCCACTTCTCTTTTATGAGTTGGTAACTTAGTAAATAGCCTACTCATATGTTGCAACAAAACAAAAGGTGACATTCTGTGTAGTTTATAACATTATTAATTGCCTTAAATTAGGTATATTTATATTGCATACTAATTAGGTTTTTTCTCTTTAAATACTGCTTGCATAAAACATTTTTAAAAATTAGATTTTGAGCTTTTAGAAAAAAAAAGTAGCCGTTGCATCAGAACTTTAAATGCTCTATATTATCGTGATGTAAGATTTTCATTTTCTCTTCTATTTTCTGAGCACTAAACGGGACGGACGGACAGACAGACAGAGAGACAGACGGACAGACAGGCCACACAAAACTAATAGCGTCTTTCCACTTTCGGGGGCCGCTAAAAATGACGTGAAGCAATCAAAGAAAAATAACTTATTATATTTTCTTTTGCAGCTTTGATGTAGTTATTCCCCTCCCCCTTAACCACGACAGCGTTTTTCTTCCGATCTTGAAGGTCTGAAAATATAAAAACGTGAACAAATATTTGTCTTTGTCATTAATTAGTATCTTGAAGACAGGAGCTGACGACGATCTGAAAACAGAAACAGACCCCCGGTGGACAACGGCCGTGTCTGCATCAGACGTTGGAAAATATGGTTTGAGTAGTGATGCGAAATACAGTAATGTCAGTGGCGTCACTAGGCAGGTGTGGGAGGTGCAAGCCGCACTGGGTGACACACACAAGGGGGTGACACCCAAGTAGTAAAAATGCACTTTTCTTAAATGCAATTTTAAAAAAATTACTGCCTCGAATTTCACTCACAATTTAGTATCAACATGTCCCAACCCTTCGTAATTTTTTTTTGACTTTATTATATGTTTTTGACGCCAGGAGATAAATGAGAAATGGACAAGCTCACATCCAAATCACAAGAGATGATGCTTACTATAAGCTATCCCGACAAGATCAACGTGTAATCTTTCGACTTAGGACCGGACACAACAGAATGCGACAACACATGTACCGGAAGCTCAAAATTGGAACCAGTGATATCTGCCCATGTGGATATGCCGACCATGTCCTCCAAGACTGCGCTCTGTACCAAGAGGCCCGTCTAAGACACTGGCCGCAAAACACCCCAATTGAAAGAAAACTATATGGAGAGCTCCCTGACTTGGAAACCACTGCGCAGTTCATCTCAGATATTGGTGTAGTGATCTGAACCCTCCAACATAACAATGAGAACGAAGAAGAAGAAGAAGACGCCAGGAGAAAGAGTTTCTAAAGCTCAGAAATGTAAAAAAAAATTGGCGCCCGGTCTTCGCCCCGGACAACTTTGAATGAATTTATGTCACTCCCACCAACATTTTATATGGCCAGTTGAGAGGTGAACGTAACATTTGTTGTTGCAATGTGTTGAAAAACACCCATGCGTAAGCCTCTCGCACGCCATGTGACGCATAAGGTTGCAAGCTTTCTCTACGGAAATCAGTCTAAGACGACTTTCACAGGCACTTCTGTTTTAGTCGTTCATGTTAAGGCTGACTTTAGTAAACGTGTTTCGTCTCGTCTGATGATATGTCTCATAAATGTCAATTGACGTTCAGTCGCCACTTCCCTTGGCGAATGCCTGCCTGTTTACGAAAAGATTTCTCTATTGGTAAAATTATCTCGGGAGGATTTGTAGGATCCTTCTCAGCCATCACTACTCAGCCTCTTTTCAACCTTCCAGGTCTCGAAGCATAGATGACCATTGAGACAATGATTGTATTGAGTAGGTGGATTTTAATCTCCAGGTTAATTGATGTGTTTGTTCAGATAGGCCGTACTTATTGAAAGACGGCTCTTGCTTTCCAATTAGACATGCAACACCATGATATATATCTCCATCACTTGATATAATACTGCATAAAAAGGTTAACTTAACTATTTGTTCAAGATCTGTATGACCAATGTTGATCGAGAACTGGATAACCTGCACTGTACATGTATAACTGTGAGGGCGTCTTTATTCGTCATCTCGTGTATACATTTAATTGTATTTCAAAGTAATGCTATGTTGCCTGCAAAATCCAATTCGGTTTGGTTTAGCCATGGGAACCCGAATGCAGCCTGTTTAATTGCATCGTCGGTGGCTACGAGAGAAATTAGGATAAGATACACCCTAATCTCATATCCGTATTGATGTTGAAGAATTCCAACGTCTGTGAGACAACAGCTTGATTTGCTTTAGGCATGTCGCTGTATCTGGACAAATTGTTGCAATATGTCTTTTTTTCTTCTATTTTCTAGAGTGATTCCGATGGAGGTTATCAATTTTTTTTATTTTTTTAATCTTCAAAACTGATTTTTTGGCTTTTTTGGTATTCTAGTCTTTTTTAAAACGAAGTTTCACATGTCGTAAACCTCTTCAGTGCTTGATTTGCATTTTCGGAAGCAGCTGAGAAACACTAGTATAATTGAAGACCTTTTCCGTAAGGAGCTCTGAAATAATCTCTAGTAAAAATAAAATATGTTCAACTCAAGGTTTCTCAATTCTACGATAGTACATTTCTAATTTATACAGTAACGTTTGATAAAATGTGAAAGACATCGACATTTTAAAATAGAATCGAAAAACATTTTCGACTAGAATATAAACAATTTTTAATTAGCTTACAGTTTTATCGTTCAAAATAAAGAAAGTTGTTTGTTTTCGAGGGGAAGATTTTTTTTCCCGCGGGGGGGGGGGGGGACTGTTACCCCGATCTTACCGCACCGGGTGACACCGACCCTAGTGACGCCTCTGAGTAATGTTATTTGACTTTGAGTTATTCTAGTTAGCATTAACGATTTAAATTTAAAAAATTGATTAATAGAAATACAGGATTAAGAATATAAGTGTGGGTGGCCAGGAATATAAACGTGAGTAATCAGGAATATAAGTGTTTGGGAAAACCAGAAGCTCACCACAGTAACCAAAATGGAGGTCTACAAGGCATGCATTCTAAGCACTTACTGTACGGTAGTGAGTCGTGGACTACCTACACAAAGCAAGAGAGAAAACTAAATTCATTCCACTTGGTCTGCCTTCTAAGGATCATAAAAAATATCATTTCCCTGGAAGGAAAGAGTGTGTAATACTGAGATCCTCGCGAGAACGGGCCTCCCCAGCATCTTTACAGCCCTCATACAACGCCGCCTGCACTGGCTCGGACATGTTTGCCAAATGAAGGATAATCGCATCCCGAAAATCAATCCGCGCAACTCACGTCTGGCTCAAGAACAACTGGTCGCCCCCACCTCCGTTACGTGGATGTGATAAAAAGGGATTTAAACTTAGTAAACATTGATACTGACCATGGGTAAGACATAGCCTTAGACCGCGCTAGTTGGAGAGAGACGGTGACCAACAAAGCTATGTACCGCGAGAAAACATGGGCTTCAGCTCTGGAAGAAAAGCGTGCCATGCAAAAAAAAAAGCCAGCTCTTCTACCACCAAAACGAAAGCCACCTTGACCTGCAATATATGTGGACAGGAGTGACTTGACTTAATCCTGTGTACTCCCAGGGGAGCATAGGGCCGCAACCACACCTCTCCACCGAACTCGGTTCTGAGCAGCTTTCTTCATCTGCTCCCATGTCATTCCAGTACCCTCAGCTTCACTGATGACTGACCTCTTCCAGGTTTGCTTGGGTCTGCCCACTTTCCTCTTTCCTTGTGGATTCCAGTCAAGAGCCTGCTTTGGTGGACAGGAGTGTCTCTCCCAAATAGGACTCCACAGCCATATCAAAAAGTGTTCGAGATGAACCATAGTCGTTCTACGACTGAATGAGTCAATGCATACCGGACCCAAAAAAGTTTGCGCCGTGCAAGAAAATCTCAAATAAAAATTCTAGTTCGAATACTACACTTAAGCAGTGCACATCGATAGTCTTAGTTCCACTCGAGTATACAAAACTCAGTTTTGGTAGGGCAAGTACTACTAAACTTCAACAGGTCACGTGACGTCATGACACCAAATGATATCATTCCTTAGTGTCGCTTTTAATTTACATTTAAACATTCACTGCGTGTGTGTTTTTTAAGTTGGAGGGAGGGAAGCTTTTAAGATAAGATTTTATTGAACAGACGCACACACATACACTAAAAAAAGACGCACACAAAACACAAATTGCACAATAAAATGTTCATCTAGAAATAGACCCCCTCCTTCCCCACCCCCCACAACTACAGCAGTTCGTCAATGTCAACATTGGATTTTAAATTCCATAGAGTGAATGTTGTTTCCCATACAGACTTGCATATTTATTTTCATTTCAGAACAGGTTCTGGGACCTTCCGCAATCCAATCGTAACAACACAGCACAGATGACTGGCTTATCATAAAAGAAAACTTATCTTCCACACACACAGCAGCACACACACACACACACAGACACACACACACACACACCCTATGCATTGGTCCTCAATAGTCTCTTTGTTCCGCGTGATTTATCGCACAGGCAGTGCACAGGTCATAAAAATCCTTCTACAAACTTGATAGTATGTAGTTAGAGTTAGCGTGTTGATCATTATCTGTCGGGGAGTGCTAAGTGACATTAGTGACATTTCCAATCAAGACAAGTACGGTCTTTCAAAGTATGCTATTCTAATTTCTGCTTCCTGGATAGTTTACATTCTGACTATTTCTATATAGATCTTCTAAGAGGTGACTTTTTTTGTGGATACGGGTTACACGAGAGGTACAGAGTATAGATAGTTTATAAGATAAGATAAGATATAGACTTATATATTTTGTTTACTAACTTAATTTTTTTTAAAGTCTTGTCTCTTTTACGAGGCATCATATGTGAGGGATAGTGGGACTGTGGAATAATGAGACTGTGGGACAGTGAGACTATGGGATAGTGATACTATGAGATAGTGAGACTATGGGATAGTGAGACTATGAAGTGTGTCAGGGCCAGTGAGGCTGTATGAAATGTGAGGTTCAGTGAGGCTGTTTGAGATCTGCGAGAACCAGTGAAGATTTCACTATGCCACCTTTTTCACTATGCTGCCTCATTCACTATACCGACTCATTCACTCATTCACTATACCGCCTCTTTCACTATACCGCCTCATTCACTCATTCACTATACCGCCTCATTCACTATACCGCCTCTTTCACTATAACGCCTCATTTACTATACCGCCTCATTTACTATACCGCCTAATTCACTATACCGCCTCATTCACTATACCGCCTCTTTCACTATACCGCCTCATTCACTCATTCACTATACCACCTCATTCACTATACCGCCTCTTTCACAATAACGCCTCTTTC
>JADKLZ010021354.1:33317-52140 GCA_021533235.1 Biomphalaria straminea | reverse complement strand
ATAGTTGTGTACTAGTAAGTGAAGATTTTCAACAATTAACCACAATGTTAAATTAACTAATTTACGTATGATATAAGCGAATTTGTTTCATGAAAATGTAGAATTATGAAAATTAAGCCTAACAAAAGATATGTCGTTGTATGATCTAATACATTCTGTACATTTATATTTTATATTGATGAAGTTTAACAAATGTTAGGAAAAGGATCGGCACCTTTTTGAGTCAAAAGAGCAAAAAAATTACAATTTACACAATTTTATAGTTTGAAAGATCCGCACATTTTTATTTCGCATCAATAAATAGTACTCGCAATTCTTTTTTTTTTTTTTTATTTTTATTTCTAAGTGTAAATAATAAAAAATGTTGGAATAGACTTTGGAAAATAATAGAAATATAAACTACACTTTTAGATAGTCAATTATGTTAATTTAATTTTATTTAAATATTTTTGATACGCTAGCATGAAAACCTTCTTCCTAATAAAATCCCTTAACCCTAGAATCTATCATGTTTAGATCTAAGCAGTGACACTTTACTTGTTAGATGTGAATGGTCTTATAATGTGAAACATTCGATGTTACAGAACGTAGCAGGTAACAAAGACCTGTCATCTATTTATGTGTATCCTCACCAATATTTATTGTATTTGCTTTTTATACATTCAACGAAGACTAAATCAATGAGTTCAAAACATGAGCAACACTTTGCATTCATAACCCACGCATGGGAGTAGATAAAAAAAGGGAATACAACTATCATACCAAAATATTACATTCATTCTCGCCATACATCCTCCTGAATACAACTCCTTGCAATAGCAGGGACTTTCTCTATTAAGTTAGTGAGGTCTTGCTACCGGTCCAGGAGGGTTGGACAGGCGCTTTTAAACTGGTATGTGTGTATTATTTACAAAGAATTAATTTACTTGTGTGTTTTATTACGTATTAAAGTATTATCATTTTTAATTGAGAACTAGAGTTAGAGTTAAAGTATATTGCGTACTAAGTGTTCTTATTTGTTTAAAAAGTATTGGTTCAGCGCGACAAAAGTAATTGGAATTAAGTAATCAAGCAACCCCCTATAAGCCACAGGAACCAAGACATGACAAAGCATAGTTTTAGAGTAGTTGTTAGACGATTACGTTAAGGGCTTTAGCTTAGAGAAAATGTTAGTTTGTATATAATATTGTGCATTGTATTTACTGACATTAAAAACTCGTGACGTAGCATGACAGACAAATAACGTTGCAGAATATGAGTACATAGAAAGAGAATATGACTTATGTTTGAAGCAAGAAGCATGGTAAATAGACTGCTAGTTAATATCAACGGAATTAGAGATATGACAAGCATCCAATTTGGTTTAATAAACAAAGTTCAAAGTCTTTTAAAGTCTATTATGTATATCAGTTCATTTAATTCTTTTGTCTTTGGATTTGTTTGAAATCGCAATTAGAATCTCTAAAGAAGTATCAAGTAATCAAACAGACATAAGCATATTGAATTCCTTTACCAAAAGTAAATGTTATTTTTCCTAATTGTATAAATCTACTATAGCTATTGTTTTAGGACACCGTATCCAGCTTTCTGTTTTCGCCCATAAATGTGCGACATGAAAAAAGGAACTGTATTATTATAAGGCAACCTTGCTACACAAAAATACAAAGATCGCTTTCAAACAATGAAGAAATATAACACTTAATCATAATGATTATACAAGCAAATTAAAAAAAATGCTTTAAAAAATAATTATCTAAAGGAAAGAACAACCAACTACTGATATTTATCCGAAAAATACATGGTTTATCTCCATTTCTGTTGTGTAAAAATTCGTTAATTTGTATTAATGATTAATTATTATTTTTTGTTGATCAAGTTCCACTTATTTGCGCTTCCATATAGGACACCTCTGAAGGAACTGAGAAATCGTACAATTGTGAGTCATCAGTAAAGAAATGGTATAAAATGCCGGTAGACTATATTACATCAGTTGGATGGTATGTGTACATAGCGATAAGTACAGGGCCTAGAACAGATTGGTGTACTCCGTTAGGCCACGTCTGGTAACCATAGAACTTTAGGTGTTTTGGGTCAGTTAGATTCCAAGCCACATTCGGAATATTTTGACGATCATCTCGTGGTCAAGCGTGTCAACGGCTTCGGACAAGACCAGAATAGAACGGATTGATAACTAGAATATGTCGCAGTTTCGAAATCTTTTGGTACCTATAAAGTAAGCCACGGTCACTCCATGGCTGAACGAAGACAATGGGTCAGTAAGCATGTACTGGGAGTTGGAATATTTTCTGGGTAGGAAATAGGGGGTCTCTTGTTGCTCATATTTAGCAGCCTTATTAAATTAGGCATTCAAAATTTGTAGTTTACTGTTATTTTCATTTTAATGCCTGAAAAGATTTTTATCATATTCAAAATATATTTAATGTTTTTAAGTATCTCTAATAAAGTTTTAATTAAACAAAAGTTTGGCTAAATATGTTAATAAACACAAATTATAAAGCAAAAGCTGTGATTTTGTAATATAATTTGTATATCAAAAATAAATATTATTATTTATATGTACCACATTACTTCTTTTTCCCAACAATGAATTGTGCTATGTTCATTATCTCCCCCCGCATTACAAAATTGTCAGTCGATTTTCGTAACGGCTTTAACATAAAGCAATGGACATACTAACTTCTAATGCCTCGATAAGGATAAATAATACACTATAAAAGTGATTTCGAGACTTACCAACTACTAAACACTCAATACTTTACATGGGCACCCGCATGTACACATTATAGCACCCCACTGGATTCTAAGTAGCCCAATTCTAGCCAATGTTTTGCACTATCACATTAATTATCTTCTACGTGCAACTGAACTTAAATTGTTTCCAATAAAATACAGTCGCAAGGATAAATTTATATTGTTGTAGACTATCCTAGGTTTATTAGGAACTGATGAACGACAATGTTCGTGCATCCCATTGGATGCCAAGTAGAGGAATTTTAGCCGTTTTTTTAAAACCTTCAAATTATATACAAGTAGTTATTCTACTGAAGTACAGTTGTATGGATAATCTTTTATTGTAATAAGATAGAATAGTTAATCAGGAGTTTATGGCCATCCATGTACGCTTTATTTTAAGCTTTCAATTATTTGCACTGTAATTGGAGTGAAATATTCTATAGTGCATTAATTTATCGTATTTCTGATTTAGCTATTCATGTCGCCAATTATTTATCTGTTTGTCAACCAGTTTCACAGATGTTGCATAAACATAAAATATGAGCCGTTCTACAGCACATCAGCCATAACGTATACAAAATCACAACCACCTTTACCATGCTGAGGAACACTTCAGGGATGACATACCAACTAAGACTGCTGGCAGACAAACTTAGTGTCGAGTCAGTGATGCCTGGAATTTACAGTCCGAGGCACACCTAGTAAAAAAAAACTTGTTTGGATTTTGACAGTTAGTACAAAACTCGGCTATACATTCCTTTGATTTTTTTTTTTTTTTTTGCTTTTTGACGTCTTGCTTTTCGAGCAACAGTAATGCTAAGGTGGATTTTTTTTTCTGAATTCCAGAACGGTGTAAGAGCTGGAACATGAAGAAGATTGTCAGCACTGTACACGATAATGGTTCATCGCTTTGCCTTCGTATCATAGGTGCTAGATTTGACAATGTTAATAATGAAATTCTTTTATTTCCAAACCTCCTTGGGAAAGTCCAGGATGAGATCCACTCTTTGTGTGCATATTTTACTAGTTCTAAGGTCTCCTGGTATGATGTTTTAAATGTTTCTTTGACTTTCTCCCATCTATTGTGTAAATCGTCTAAGTTTTCTTTAGTGGTACGCCTAAGTTTCCCCCGCCTACGTTTTCTTTATCGGCCGTTTAAAACAGCTTGCTAATCACTGCTTTCAATCATCAAAAGATGAAAGTGTGATGCAAGGAGTGAGGAGAGTCGTGCCAAGCGTGGGCGATGATCGAGTGAGGCAGGCTTTGTGAGAGGAGGAGATATGAATGTGGTTATTTCTTTCAATTCCGTACTATGAATATCATTAAATGTGAGAATGTTTCATACTTATTAGCGACCTATTAAAAATAGGCATTCAAAGATTGCAATGCTAACTTTCTGTATGTACCTGTTTTGTAAGTGAATCCATAACAATATTTGTTAACAATTTAAACGTAACTTCAGTAAAGTTTTAAAGAATTAGAAGATGTTGACTATATTTGAAATTAATATACACTAAGCATCATCAAAATATCATAAATATACTTAGGGAATTTAATTCAATGTATAACTTCATAATATATATATATTTTTTACTTCAATTTGATTTAGTTTGTTAAATTATCAATACTTTCATTTTTACTGCAGTTAACTTTCGATGTGTGATTAGTCTACCAGATTGGTGATTTTTTTTTTAGTTAACTTCATTATAGTTTAGAAAAAACAAAAACAAAGCTTTAAAATATCGGTAATCTAAATGAAAGTTGTTTTTAAATAAATAATTGTTTGTGAAATTAAATGAACTAATACAAACTTGTTAATGTAAGTCAACATTTTTGTTATCGTAAATGACTAAAGTGTGTTTAATTCTATCACTTTCCTTTCAACAATTGCATTGTCACGTCACTGGTGACAATTCATTGTTCACAAAATAAGGACAGTTTACCTAGCTCAAGTTAGGTTACGCGTACTCACGTTTAAAATGCCAGAAAGACGCCGATTAAAACCTAGTTCAAGGCTACAGCAGGGAAATAAAATTAACATAGGTTACATATAAAAAAACAGGGTATTGAGGAGTCATGGTTCTTTATTCCAAGGAAACATTTAAAATAGGGAGTAGTCACTTAAGACGACAGCGACAGTGATAGCTAGGAAGTTAGACTTAGAAGTCGCTAGTTTAAAAGTAAATAGTTACTCATTTTATTCATCATTTGTAAAAAATCCTGTATCTGCTTTATATATCATGTGTACATTCTGTCACATGCTAGTTTTAAAACTCCTGTGACATGAAGTGACATAAAGTCATTTCTCTATATTTGGTGCTTTAGCACGAGGAAATTTTTTAGACTCTGACTGAACATGGGTCGAATTTATTCACTTAGCGCAGAACTCCAGCAGAGTGTAGTCAAACAACAATTTTCTCTATCTGTAACGTATCTTTAATGACTCTGATAGCAAATGCTAGTTTCAAAGATTCTTTTGAATTTATATTTTAACCTACTATTATCCATTGCCATTGGAGAGCTCTCTGTCAGCCGTAGAGCAGAAAGGGAAGCACTAATACTAGCTGCTACCATGCTAGCAAATCATCCAAGTTCCCCACACAGTCAGATTGTCCTACTAACCGATGCGAAAACAACCCTCCAAAGCTTGCAAAACTCTAATTTCTCTTATATTAACAACCTCAGAACAGCATTTACAAAACTCAACAACAACAGCAAAAAAAAAAAAAAAACAGTTATCCAATGGGTACCAGCTCATATTCAACTAGAAGGAAATGAGAAGGCTTACATAATCACCAAGAGTGGGAGAACTAACTCACAAATAAACCCTGCATTCTACCCAGAAGAAATGAAGAAATTAATTGTAGATAAAATAAATGAGAAATGGACGAGATCACATCCAAATCACAAGAAAGATGATGCTTACTATAAGCTATCCCGATAAGATCAACGTCTAATCTTTCGACTTAGGATCGGACATAGCAGGATGCGACAACACATGTACCGGAAGCTTAAAATTGGAACCAGTGACATCTCCCCGTGTGGAGTGACTCCAGAGAATGCCGACCACGTCCTCCAACACTGCGCTTACCAAGAGGCCCGCATAAGACACTGGCCCCAATACACTCCGATAGAAAGAAAACTATACGGAGAGCTCCCTGATTTCGAAACCACTGCGCAGTTCACCTTATGTATTGGTGTAGTGATCTGAACCCTCCAACATAACAATGAGAACGAAGAAGAAGAAGAAGAAACCTACATTTCTTTGGATATATCTCTGTGTATTGAGCACCTTGCTATACGGAAGTGAAACGTGGTCAACATACTCATGGCAGGAAAAAAAGCTGAATGTCTTCCACCTCCGATGCCTAAGGCGGATCTTTAAAATAAGGTGGCAAGATAAGATAACCAACCAGGAAGTGTTACAAAGAGCAGGTTGCCAGGACATCCGCTCTGTTATCAGCAGCAGACGCCTTGGCTGGCTTGGCCACGTTCGTAGAATGCCAGTAGGTCGACTCCCACAGGATATTCTGTATGGCGATCTAATAGAAGGCAGAAGAGCCGCTGGTCGTCCACTCTTACGTTATACAGATGTATTCAAACGGGACATGAAGCTCTTTAAGATCGACACCAGCAACTGGGAAGAGGTGGCACAAGATAGATCCACTTGGAGAGAGAGCATAAAGAAGGGGTCTTTGATTGCAGATGCCATACACAACTGAAGCAGAAAGAAGGGTGAAAGTGCAACGGCGCCTGGTGACTACATATGCCCAACCTGCGATCGCAGCTGTGTATCAAGGATCGGCCTCTTTAGTCACACAAGAGCTTGCAAGGGGAAAAGATCGTCTCTAGAGACGTAAAATGCCACAGCAAAAAAAATCTCTATGGCGTGAATTGCCAGTGCCTCATTGTTATTTTTGTATTCTATAAATAAATCTATATTGTTTGCAAAGTTATATTATGGATATACGTATACGTGTGTTGTGGTATAGTAATTAATGATATGGTAACACTACGCAACGGCTAAAGTGGCCAGGACAAAGCATTCCATAAATATATAAGCGCACCACACCTATAAGGCCAGAAGAGATCTTAGCACACAATTGGACATTAACGACATCACATCCAACCAAAAAAATCTGACACATTGATTTATTGTTTCAAGTTTGAGTTTAAAATTATAAAAGCATATCAGCACTTTGTTACTTTATTACTTTTTAAATTGTTTGAACTATAATCATGGCACCAAGTCACACGTTTATATCATCAAGAACTTCTAGAAAGACAAAAATAATAAACAGTTGACATAGATTGACACCTCCGACGGCTGTATGCACAATGGCCTTGGCAATGTCAACATTGAACTTCTGCGTAACAAGTAATTGCAACAAGAACTTAATTTGATTTCATCAACGCGATAACTACTACAGGATCAATACATTTATCCGGCAATCTCTGTTGTAAGCCACAATACCAATCAACTTGCAACAATTTAAACAACTCGTTGACAGTTGTGTCGTAACATACTGTAACGAGATGTTCTTTGGTTGATTGATCTCGTGGTGCCGGGGAAGATTCTAACTGGAACACGTGGTTGGTGACAAGTGACTTGATCCAAGTCTTGTAGACGAATTATTTAAATAAATGTAGATCTAGAATTCACAATAAAAACTTTCTTGTATAAAACAAAATTCAGGGAACTTTATTTAAATAAAACTTGAGTACAACTTATGTACAAATGTAGATCAAACAATAAGAAAAATTATTACAAGGCTTCTTCATTAAAAACTTAGAGATAAAATGAATACACAACTGTTCAATTCAACGTTCAAGCTTAGACTGTTGATCTCGCGCAAATCTCTTTCTCTCCCTTTGGCGGGTGTCACGTGATTTTCTGTCTTTCCTTTTAAAACAACCAATAGAATCAAATCTTTCAGACCTCGTGTGATCGAGCTAAGCTTTTCTTGGAATAACTATAAATAACTTCGTCAGCAAAGAAGATTTGACCTTTGACTAACAAATACATAATTTGTTTATGTGACACATACTATAACTACAGACGATGGTTCTACGTTACTACTCAGCATCTCACTACAAATAAAACTTCACGTTCAATTCTTTTTCTACATGTCTTTATAACAATGTCAGTACAACCTTACGTCATTTTACTGGCTTGATCTTTCAATTTGGATCGTCTTGTATATTTACTTACTAGCGGCAAGTAATTATTTTATCTTTACAAGTGGCAAATGCAATCATTGAAATGTAGTGTATCTTCTAAATAATGAAAAGTCAAGTACTTATTACTTAATTTTTTTTTTTACTAAATCATTTACATTCAACTATTAATTTAACAAGCATAAGACTACACACATCCAAATTGGCAAGGTGGCCTTAATGTTAACAATACAAGATTTCTTTGAGATGGCCAAGGAATTAGTCATACCTAATCCAGAAAGACTACATAAGAAATTGTCTGACTTCGTTCCATTCTTTTGTCAAGATTGTGCACACATACTCGCCCAGTTTGAACAAACCTTACTGACATTAGAACAGGGGTTATAAACCTGTGGATCGCGACCCCCTAGGCGGTCGATTGAGGATTTGCCAGGGGTCGCCTAAGACCATCGAAAAAATGGATTGTTATTGTCGACTCTTCTATTGCTGTATGCGTGTGTGGGGAGAGGGATCGTTGCAGAGGGGGGATTGTAAAAAGGGTTTGTTTACAAAGATTCTCAAAGCTCTTAGGTTTACAATTTTCCTATAACAAGACGGATGAAATGTGCATATTTATTTTGTTTGTTCAAGTAACGGTAATGTAGTGTAATACGATCAAAATAATTTTAAAAAAATACATTTAATGAATATAAATACAGAAATGATTTTGCTTGTTATTAAAATATAATAGAGTTTGTTAAGTTAAGTGATGAAAACCCGTACATATAAGTCAGCATTTTGTTTATCGAGAATTCCTATAATGTTTTTAGCTTACATTACTTTACTTTCAAACTTTCATGAAATATATAATTTGTAACGAAATAAATTAAGAACATTAAAAAAGAATAAATTGCATTTATCTATTTAAGCTTTAATAATGTTTCTGTCTTAATTTTTTGACGCTGTATTTTAGAGAGGGCAGGTGGGGGCTACTATTCAGGGACCCCCACAAGCTAAAGGCCCCAACAATAGAGAAAAAAATCCATCTTTGATGGGCAAGTAAAAATTAGTTTTTTCTATTGTCAATTTTATATCCTTCTTCTCCCTCATCCCGAATTTTTACTGACACTATTTTAAATCTTTCGGTCGGTAACATTGTCGGGTTTAAAAAAATGTCTGCTTCTCATCTGCTCGTAATATAAAGCATAACAATATTTCATCATTTACTTTATTGTGTAAACCCTTCAAAATTTACAGTTTGTGTCATTAAATAATTAAATATTAAATGTGGTGATCATATTTAAATGAGAACAATTACTTTCAATATTTCACGTGAAAAGGGAAGGCTTGCTAGGAATCATGGGTAAGCCTAAGTTTTTTTATCTGGCCAAATGGTCAGTGGAGATGTAGTCCTTAAAAAGGATGGACAAATATTGAATGGTCCTATAAGTAGTAGATTTGGAGTATATGTAATAGTTTAGTTGAGGAGAGGAGGAAATATGAATGTGGTTCTTTCTTTGAATGATTTGACTTCGCTAAGCCATTCATAAAATTTGTACTATAAATATCTCTAAATCTGAGAATGTCAGAGCGTTCAATTTTGATGACTTTATATTATTTAGCGACCTATTGAGATAGGCATTCGAAAACTTGAAAAGGAAGTTACTAAAAATTCGCGATCAGAGAAAAGGCAGAATTTTTAGAAATATATTTAGATTTTTAAAGTAAGATTCTAATTTTTGCAATTACATGCAATTAAATTTTGTAAATTTATTAACATATATTAGTCGATCTTAACATGAATTACGATATTATACACCTTTAAATGTATATACAAGTAGTTCTTCTACTGAAGTATATTTGTATGGATCAGCTTTTATTGTAATAAAATAGAATAGTTAATCAGAAGTTGATGACCATCCATGTACGCTTTATTATAGACTTGCAATTATTTGCTCTGTAATGGGAGTGATATATTCTATAGTGTGTTAGATGTGTCCTATTTCTGAATTGGCTTTTCATTGTGGTCCATTATTCATCTGTTTTTTTAACAGTTTCACAGATGTTGCATAAAAATAACATAAAAGCCGCGCAACAGCACTTCAGCAATCTCAGTAACGAAATCATAGATACATTTCTTTTATTTCTTAACCTCCTTGACAAAGTCTGGGTTGAGATCCACTCTAAATATTCATATTTTACTTTTCCTGAAGTCTCCTGGCATGATGTTTTAAATGTCTCTTTGACTTTCTCCCATCTATTGTGTACATCGTCTTAGTCTTCATCGATTTACTGAAGCTACTGAGGCGAGCCATGATTTTCTTTATTTATTTGCAAGCCAAAATTTCATTTATTTAATAGCCTTCAAAAGTTTTCTTTATTTATTGACCTACCAAATTTTCTTTATAATTAGCCTGCCTACGTTTTCTTTCTTGGCCCACCTAATGTTTCTTTATTGGCCCGCCTCAGCTTTCTTTTTTTTTTTTTTTTAGCGGTCTACGTTTTCTTTATTTACTCATTTTTAAACAGCTTGCCCATCACTGCTTTCAATCATCAAAAGTTGGAAGTGTAATTCAGATAATGAGGAGAGGCGTGCCAAGTGTGGGCTATGATCGAATTAGACAGGCTTTGTGAGAGGAGGAGATATGAATGTGGTTATTTCTTTCAACTCCGTAATATGAATATCATGAAATGTGAGAATGATTTAATTAGTGACCTATTAAAAAATAGGCATTCAAAGATTGAAAATGCTTACCAATTTCAATTTTATATGTGGAGTTAGTGGCAAAATTAAACAATATTTCTAAACACTTTAAAAGTAACTTCAGTAAAGTTTTAAAATAGTAGTACGTGTTCACTATATTTGGCATTAATATACACTAAGCATACAAAACATTAATTTCCAATTTAAATATACTTTACGAATTCAATTCAATGTATAACATAATAATATTTTTAGCGGCCCCCGTAAGGGGAATAGCCGCTATTAGGTTTGTGCAAAATGTCCGTCTCAGGGCGCAAAAACTAGAAGAGATACGAAAAATATTTTTTCACCATTAATTGCGGCTTGAAAAGTTTAGGTGCAACGGCTACTTTTAGTTTTCTAAAAGCAAACCGTTTATTTATAAAAATTAATTATGCAAGCGATTTTTTAATAACAAAACACCAGTTCTAAAACAATTACGTAAATGTAAGGGAGGAAATGTTACTATAAGTAATGCTGTAGGCGTGTGGATATCAAGCACATTTTTTAAAATGAACATCTGTCCGTCTGTTTGTCTGTCCGTCTTTCAAACTCAGGGCGCCAAAACTAGAAGTAATACGAAAAATATTATTTCACCATTAAATGCGGCTTGAAAAGTTTAGGTGCAACGGCTACTTTTAGTTTTCTAAAAGCAAACCGTTTTATTTATAAAATTAATTATGCAAGCGATTTTTTTAAATAATAAAAACCACCGATTCTAAAACATATACGTAAATGTAAGGAAGGAAATTTTACTATAAAAATGCTCTATAACTGTAGATACCACGCACATTTTTTTAAAATGAACTTTTAGCAGCGACTTTCGTGTACTAGCGTAAAGCCTGGCAATGACAGATTCGAAACTAATTTCTTAAACTTTAAAAAAAAATCAGATTAAAAAAAAATATTGTTCAGTGCCCCCATTAGAATGAAAGAAGCATATTTTTGTACGTTTTGTCTGTTGGTTGGTCTGTCCGTCACGGTTAGTAAAAAAAACAACAACAATAAAGGCTTTTGAAAATTGGATTTCATCTTTACTGTTCTTTCAGAAATATTGCGATAGTTTAAGAATGGGAGCATGCAGGAATTGAGCCAGGGACCAACGATAAATCTGAACTACAGTCTAGTGCGCAAACATCAAGATAAGCCAGGTTTATACCCTGCTCGCCATCCTCCGTCGTCCAGCGAGAAGTTAAGTATTTTCAACTTAGAAAGAATATCCGAAACATCTTGCAAATAGGCGGATCTTACAGGGATCCGACACCGACGTGGGCCGCCTCGGAGTTTGTAATCTTGTTTTTAATTTTAATTTCATTTATTTTGTTAAATTGTCATTACTTCCAATTGCATTACTATATAATGTAAATGTGTGGTTAACCTACCAATATCAAAAATCTAAATGTAATTTTTCTGAAATAAATAAATGTTTGTGAAATAAAATAAAACAATTGAAAGTTCTTAATGTAAGTCAACATTTTTCTCGTGAATGACTAAAGTGTGTTTATTTCTATCACTTTCTTTTGAACAATTCCATGGTCACGTCACTGGTGACAACTCATTGTTCACAAAATGAGGACAGTTTTACCTGGCTCGAATAAGGTCAAGCGTACCCACGTTTCAAATGCCAGAAAGACGCCGATTACAAGTATTTCTAGTCTATAGCAGGGAAATAAAATTAACATAAGTGACATAAAAAAACATGGTATTGAGATATCATGGTTCTTCATTTTAAGGAAAGATATAAAAGAAGGAGTAGTAGCTTGAGATGACAGAGAAAGAGAGAGCTAGAAAGTTAGACTCAAAAGTCGGTAGTTTAAAAGTAAATAGTTACTGATTTCATTGATTGTTTGTACTGAATCATGTATTTGAATCTTGTATCTACTTTATAAATTGTGTATATATCATTTATTGTTTCAAATTTGAGTTTAAAATAATTAAAACTCCAGAAAAGCATATCAGCACTTTGTTACTTTATTGCTTAATAAACTTGAAACGTAATAACTACTACATTACATGTAGCCGGCGACCTTTGACGTCTACCACGATACTTATCAACCTGCAACAATCTAGCTGTGTTGCAACAAATTAGAACTCCAGAGTAACTAGTACGAACAGTAACAATTAGTAATTAAGAAATATTTTCTATTTATCAGACCTAACATTGTAGGCGTACACATTACTAAAAAAGCGATGTTTTTTAATCACATGAAGTACAAGAATTAAATATCAACAATGTATATTCATTTAATAAATGTAATAAAGAAATGGTTACAAACTGATCTATATTCATTTATTAATTTTTTTTTTCAAAATATACTAGACATTAAAAAAAAGCGATGCATTACTAAATAATTGTTTAGCTATGTGAACAGAAAAATACTAAAAAACAACAAATATAGTAAAGACACTTGTATTTTAATTGTGCTGATGCCTATCTGTTTTGTAGTTAAATGATGCCTGTCAGATTTCCACAGATTACTCTGGACATGTCTGGGTTTCTTGTACGGGTGTACTTCAATGTGATTAACCAACAAGAAAATAGAATCATCTAGTTTTAACAAGAGGAGAGACAAGTCCAAACACCGTTGAACAATTCATAGGAAGGTTTAATCCAGTGGTTCCCAAACTTTTTCGTCTCGTAGACACCTTGGCATGTTTTCTGACTTTCCATGGATACCCTGCTTAAAATATGTTGCAATTTAAAAACTTGAAATTATACATTAAATATAAATTGCTACCGTAAATTATATTTCGTTTTTTAGTTCAGTATCATTATCACCTCCCCCCAAGGTGACAATGAAAATAAACAAAATCTTGGTAAACTGAACAAAATAATCTTATCTTAACCAGCAATGAGAACCCTAATTAGAACTTACGATATTTCAAGTTATTGAAAATGACATTCGAAAGTTCTTCAATACGTGAACTTTTAATGTATAGACAAAAACACCGCATGCTTACAGAGGATTAAGTCACTACGGATACTAGCTGCCAATCATTTAAGACTATGTTTTTCAAGTACACAATATTTCTGACGAAAACATTCACTGAAGCCTTGATTTACATGTTATATTCACTTTCCATGATAAAAACAAATATCAGATATTTCAATAAGTGATTCATTCTTAGTAGCCTGGTTGCCTTGATTACATTTAAGATTTATTTTCTTTCAAGTTTTAATAAAGATCTTTAATTACAGAAACTCATAAAAATAAAAAAATAAATAAAAAACAACTTAGATTTCATCAAGTTATAATGTGTTTTTAATGTTTATTGCCATGTCCTAATCCATTTTTTTGCTTATTCCAATGATAGGCTCTTCGCCAGCTCTCAAAGAAATTTAATTTTGTTTTCAATGTCTGTTTACCTTGGTGAATTCAAAGGTGGCTGCCTTTAAGTTGTATCAAAATACAAACCCTCTTTTCTCATAGCAAAAAATATTTTTATACCTTGCCTATTCTATGTCTATTTACTGTCAGGAGTGACGTATGAATGGCCTAGAGTCTAAGGAAGTCAGTGAGATGGAGCCTAGAGTTAGAGAACAGATAAGCTAATGTGAAATATCTCAAGAGAAGTCAAAACGTATTACAGCATTCATTGGCCTTGATGTAAAGAAGTACAAAATTGAATTTATAATTTTTTATGCTCACGCGCGGTGTTGAGTATTTGAAATATAACTAAGTCCGACTGGAGGTAACACTGACTTCAAACTACTCCAGTAACAACGGCGATCAAGTATGTAGTCGACGCTGATGTTGATTAACAAATGTTTTTAATGAGCAAAAAGGGAATCGTCCGATGACAACTATGTTTCTATACTAATTCTTATTCTTGATGTGATAGGGAAAGCGTCTTGTCTGTATTAAATCCTAGAGAATTCTTGTTTTTAACTATCTATCACGTCATTTTGTCACCATGTAAAACTCTCCCCTTATTCCTGAATAACACTATGAAGTTCTAATCATGACATAACAATACATAGATAGACACATTGACACTCTTTAAATGTAAATAATTTAAACATTTATTTAGAGAAGTCTTAAGAAGTTTAAAAAAATAACCAGCACATTTTTAGAACAATGATAAATATTATGCCTTCAGTAAAACATGTCTACATAAACAAAATAAAATGCATGTGAGCTTTAAATGGCAACATTTGTTTATTTTAATGCGAATTATAAAGTTATTGTCATTTACATTACTTCCCATTTAACAAATACATGTTCATTTTATGGTAATTTTTCTGATGCCTAAGATATAATGACAAACACAAGCATTAAGGCAATGATTGAGCTAACCTCTAAGATGTTTCTATGCTGATAAACTTTGGGAGTACAAACTTCGGCACGTGGGACATATTTGGTCCCTCAAAACCAGAGTGCTAATGGAGGATACTAGGGGCGGCCTAGACTTTGTTAGTTTGCACTAGACACGTTTTTGTGATGTCTCGTGAAGTGAGTATCGAGGTATGAACACAAAATGTTCGGCTACGTAAGGTACATGTTACTGTACCTGGATAACCTTGACTTTCTGTTATGACGTAATAACAAAGCCTTATATATGGTAGGCTTACATGTTTGAGGCCTGTCAGGAATTATATTATCTTTTTACTAAGAACATATATGAGTCTAAATGTTTGACTTCGATTACTGTTAATAGGTAGTCAGAATTTATTAATTGGATAATGTCTTTATCTGTAGATTAGTATATGTCAATTTAATCCTTGTTTATTTACTTTAAAAAAGAAACTATTTTATAGTTTTCAACTTGAAAACAAAAAATACATGTCATACGAAATTTGTGATTGAAAATTAACTCTACATTTTACAAACCATTAAATACGTGTGATATAAATTATACAAAAAAAATTATTCATTTTATGCAAATCTTTGATGTTTTTGAATAATATTCTTCATTATTTTTCAAGAACGATTACCGTATCATTATCAAAAGCTGCCGGCGTGTAAGCCTGCTGAAACAAACCGTTCTGTCTAGAAGTAGTGGAAGAGTTCCATTTCATTGTCTTTGGAAAACATTGAAAACTTTGCTTTTTTGCGATGAATGTTGTACTCCGGGGGCATGGAGTAGAATCCATGGCCAAAGTCCATGCATACTGGGAACCCCCGCCATTTCGCTACGTTACCAAACTAATTGTGCTGGAAACGCCATTAGTGTAACGTTCCTAAAGCAACGGCGCATGGCTTATGGAAAGGGAGAGGAAGTTCTCTTTCGCCTCTGCACTGTGCAATGCTCTCGCATTCCCTTAGACACCCCCATAAGAGTTTTGTTTTCTATTCGTTTAGTTTAACCCCCAAATCTAGTGATTGTTCCACCCAAATGCCACAATTATGTCAAAGTCTGGGTCGGATACTTGCTTTTAACTTCATACACCAGCATAATAG
This sequence comes from Biomphalaria straminea, assembly GCA_021533235.1. Classification (NCBI taxonomy): domain Eukaryota; kingdom Metazoa; phylum Mollusca; class Gastropoda; family Planorbidae; genus Biomphalaria; species Biomphalaria straminea. The sequence continues at coordinate 36,084 of JADKLZ010021354.1, read as the reverse complement.
ACCATCTGTGTGATATCTCATCAGCTTCTATGCAACTTCATTTATTTATTGAAAAAAATAGAAGCATTGAACATTAGTCCTATGGGCCTATACATTTTTGACCCAGAGGCCTCAGAGGATTAGGGTTAACAATATAATATCCAATGGACGTATAGTTAACACAGAGCACCTCAGGGGGCTATGACATCGCCATTTCGGTTCATTTTGTATACTAATGTTTTTAAATCCGATAGTCCTTTTTGCGCCACTAAATTTGCTGACGATGCAGTTCTCTTTGCCTTGCTCTCAGAGAGCTGAGACATTAAATAGTATTTTACAGAAATAGAACACATTGAAATGCAAAGAAGTTAAATGTTTAAACAAAACAACAACAAAGAAATGGTAATTTTCGTAGGAAAAAGACAGAATATTATTATTGTTTTTCTAACTGTAGAGAACCTTTTCAAATTAAATTAAATTTTACTGTACATACTTATTATTTTACTATATCTATATTTATAATCATAAAAAGAGCATCAAAATTACTATAACTAACAAAAAATAATCTCTTTCATTTTAGCGAAAAAGATTTGGCGATTTTCTATCATGATTGACATCTGTAGATTCCAGTAGGTAAATAAGCAGAGAAATTTAATTAGTTGATAGTCCATGAAATGTAGGGATAAGAAAATTAAGTTTGTTAATGCGGCCTAACAGGATTAGGTATTCAATATTACCATTTTTTGTTTTTTTGTGTCACATATGCCATTCTGGGTTGATTTCTATATTGGTATTACACGAGAGTTATTTTTAGCTTTTCTTTGTCTTGTTAGAAATTAAAATCTATTGGCTAGGAGTTGCATCAGTCGGATGCATCAGTCACATGACTACTTCCGCCCAGGGTCTGTAATTGCGTGAGATTTTCAGTCTGTGCTTGAATGTTTTACTGAGAGGTTGTGTATTCTAAGATCTCTAAGTTTTATTAAGAAAGAAGCCTTTGTTATGTTATATTATTTCATCTTGTTGATCTACTATTGTACATAAGCTGTACTTACGTTTTATTCAAATAAAGTTCCAAAGTTTCATTTTCTACAAAGAATCTTTTACAGTGAATTCTAGTTCGTCATTTACTCAACTATTTTTTATTTCAAGATTGAATCAATCCCCGGCATAACAACACATGTTGTTACATTGTGTTTTAATATTATCATTATTTTTCAGTCATTTTGAAGGAAACACTTTAGACATTTTAAAACATAAATATGCAAACACATTTTTATTCTAATTAATATTCATTTTAGCTTATTATAATTTGTGGTAAAATGAATAATTTCAAACTATACCATATTATATACTCTCCTGAAGTATAATTTGAGAACAGGCAAATATACTTGTCCAATGTATATATACGCACGTACAAACTTTAAGAAAGATAGAGACATCGACAAAAATGCTGCCCATGGTAATAAATTAATTATAATCCGGCTCTTTTATACAAATCAAATGTCAATAAATTACATTTAATCCGGTTGTTTAATACGAATCAAATGTAAGTCCGCGCTAATTTGTCTTGCGGTGTATTCAAAATTACCATACGCGATGTGCATAATAGTTTCTTAGTGTGAAGAGAAAATTAAATTGTCAAAACATATATTTGTATATTTAAGTTACTACAATAATATTCAATATACGCAAATATTTTAACTATAAAAAATAAAGTCTAGTAATATAAAGGACACTAATTAAACCCTGTCATATCTAATACATTTTGCAAAATCAAATGTAATACATAATAGTTAATAAATGAATACGTTGATTTGTAGCATATGTCATATTTCAGTGATTTCTTAATTTAGATAAATACTTTATATTTTATTTGCTGTGTCTTAAAGGCTGGACTGTGTATTTTGTTTTATATCAATAAACCTATCGTCTGTTGAGAAGTGTGTCACTTAATATTTTCTAATATCTATTGTGCTGCTCTAGTTACAGTAGACATCCGCGACAACAGAAGGGCAACAATTCAAGGGAAGACATGTTTAGTTAGTATACAATAGATACTTTAAAAAACACTAGAAGAGGTGCTATACTTAGTAACACCACAATTGGATGAAACAAGTAGTTTGGAAAGCTGGGATCAAATTTAGATATATTTGTTGCATAAGGTAACAAGTGCTTTAAGGATTTTTTCTAAAAGTAAATTAGGTAATTGGGCGTTCAAAGATTTACTTTTATTTAAAGTTAATATGATACCTTTATATGTACTGGACATTTCAGTATATATTTTGTTTGTAACTCAAATACAGTTTTATGTCATCGAATATTTCAACTTTAAAAAAAAAATAATGGATACAAAGTAGAAAAATAAAATTTCGAAGTATAAAACAGTTTTTTTTAAATTCAATTACATATATGGATATACTGTTTAAACAGGGTTTTTGAACCTGTGGATCGCTACCTCCTGGGAGTCGAATGACCATTTGCCAGGGGTCGCCGAAGTCTAACAAGCATATTTGCACAATAACAGATTTAGAGTTGCATGATTGGTAGTGGCAGTTAGGGATAGTACTCAAATTACATTATTACCAAACAAATTATGAAACGATCGTTAGGCTTGAATGAAAAAAAAATAAAACGAAGAGGTGGTGACAAATATAAACAAGGACATACTGCCAGAGGATACAGAGGGTACTGTTAGTAATGGTATCATCCTTGTTGGAAAGTAGACATGTTTTAAATTAGTTCTTTTATATTTGTCATTCAAAAGAGATGTAACAGACCACATTTT
>JADKLZ010021354.1:12123-33307 GCA_021533235.1 Biomphalaria straminea | reverse complement strand
TTTCCTTGGTGAATATCTAATCAAGTAAATATCAATACATTCAATTTGGAATAATTAATGTACACAGACTTTGAAGAAAAGAAAGTTAAAAAAGAAAAGAGAAGAAAGATTATTTTATGGTATAGTTTTACTTCAATAGTTCAAGCAGTAACTCAGAGACCAATATGCAACACTAAGTTATCTGTGTCGTATGTATTGAGGGTTTTTGTGTAGACAGAAGTAATACAAATATTATTGAAGGACAAATGATTAATAGACCTATTGAGTATAGGTATTCTAAAACTTAATTTGATTAATGATTTAATAGTTTCTCTTCTGATATATTGTTGAATTTGAGAAATATAAATACATTGTTAAAGTAACTTTAATAAATTATAATCATGGTAACTGAAAATACAATCAATTAAATAATAAGCCTAAAACACTTGTTATTGGTATTAAATTTAGTGTGTGGAATTAAATTAATAATAATATTTGCATTTATAGCTCAGCCTTATTTTTTCCTAGGTAAATTCTTATTATTTCACTTAATTATATATTATAATTTTAATGTTTGGTTTGCTTGTTCTTCTTCTTTTTCTTCGTTCTCATTGTTATGTTGGAGCGTTCATCCAGGGTTCAGCAACCTGCGACTCGCGAGCCTCATGCGGCTCTTTGGATGTTAAGCTGCGGCTATTTAGTTCCATGTGCAAATAGTATTTATTTTATCGAAAAAAAATGTAAACATTTTTCCTAATTCAATAAACGAATTCTATCAGCCACTTGTACTCGCTTTTCAGCACACCCCTCCACCATGTCTTGTTAATGGAAACAATTAAACTTTCGTCTGTCCTATCTTTTTCTATGGATGAGTCTGGAGTCATATACGGATTTTCCGCGGCCTCTTGATTTACCAGGAGCCCCTTGAAATCTCCTGAAAGAATATCAAATATAGACCTACGAAAAAGTCCTGGAAATCTCCGGAAATTATTAACATCTTTTGTAAAGTAAAAGTAAAGTAAAAAAAAAATATCCGGAAATATGTAGATAAAAATTGAAAATGGATGTGAGATTAAAAGGGGAAGATAGAAGAAAAACATGAACAGGAAGCCAGTGAAATTATTATTTTAACGTAATTTGTGATATAAATTAAAGTACTTCTAAAGTCAAACCTGAGAGTAGACTCTATCTGTGTATTGTCGTTCTAGTTTCAAGAGTCTTACGACACAATAATCTTGATGAGAAGAAGATAATTATATACACCAATTTCATTCACAAAATAGCGCCGTATGCTATGCTATTTTGTGAATGAAAATAGTGTGGATTGGGATACACCATTTTCCATTCACACCATGCTGCGCCATGGGATCTCCCCTTTTTAATTGCTTGCTCGGCTGAACTTTTGAACTTTGTCAACTTTGACAATTATATATGTAGATAGTATGTTAAGAACCGATTTTCACGTATTAAATGTTTTAAAAGATTTTTTAATTTATTATTCAAATTGAATGAATATAAATGAAAGGAATCAGATTTTGTTTAAATCGGACATTAAGTTGAAAGACGAATCGCAGTTATTGAACTACATTTATTAGTCTGTGGAAAATTTACCAGAAGTAATTTGAAACCATAGGGAATATGTTTTTAATTAGTTTATTTCTCTCAACTTACACTGGCTTAGTGGACTTCTGGCCTTGAGATAGAGAGAAAAAGAGAAAATAAATTAATGAAAGAAAAAATAAAATAGTATCTTATGTTAACATTGAGTTTATAATTTGTTGTTAGCACTGAAAAATGTTTCCCTTGGATAGAGGTTTACAACATTATTGTCCACTTATCTAAAGATACCTTTCTATGTTTAGAACGTCACTGTCTAGTAATAAAATACTCAGAATTTAAGTCATTAGTTAATATGCATGACTTCATGCATGACCCGTAGGACGTAATCAACTTCTTTTTTGAAGTAACGTCTGTATTGTATAAGATACGATAAGAAATTTAGTGTCGAGTTGGTGCTGCCTAGAATTTGCAGTCAGAGACACACCGAGCAAATACCTCATGTTTGGATTTTGGAAGTTATTAGAAAACCCGGCTTATATTTCGTATTTTGATTCGTAGTTCGTAGTTGTTGTTTTTTTTTTTATTGACGTCTTGCTTTTCGATCAACAATAAAGCTAAGTTCAACCTTTTGTGTCCGCTTCCTAAAACGGTGAAAGCGCTAGAACGTGAAGAAGAATGTCAGCACTTTCCATGAAAATGGTTTAACGCTTTTTATGCCTTTGTATCATGGGCTTTATTTTTGCTATTGTTGAGAATAGATTTCTTTTATTTCCAAACTTCCTTGAGAAAGTCCGGGTTGAGATCCACTCTTTGTGTGCATATTTAACTAGTTCTAACGTCTCCTGGCATGATGTTTTAAATGTCTCTTTGACTTTCTACCATCTATTGTGTACATCGTCTTAGTCTTCATTGATTTACTGAAGCTATTGAGGCCAGCCACAATTAAATTTATTTATTTGCAAGCCAAAATTATAATTATTTATTAGCCTGAAAAAGTTGTATTTATTTTTGCCTGCCAAAGTTTTCTCTGATTATTAGCCCGCCTACGTTTTCTTTATTGGTCCGCCTACGATTTCTTTCTTGGCCCTCCTAATGTTTCTTTATTGGCCCGCATAAGTTTTTTTTATTAGTACGCCTACGTTTTCTTTCTTGGCCCATCTCATGTTACTTTATTAACCTGCAAAACTTTTATTTATTGGTTCGCCTGCGTCTTTTTTTTTTAAGCCGCCTACGTTTTCTTTATTTGCCCTATTTTTAAACATTTTTCCCATCACTGCTTTCAATCATCAAAAGATGAAAGTGTGATGCAAAGAATGTGCTAAGTGTGGGCTATGATCGAATAAGACAGGCTTCGTGAGAGGAGGAGATATGAATGTGGTTATTTCTTTCAATTACGTAATATGAATATCATGAAATGTGAGAATGTTTCATACTAATTAGCCATCTATTAAATATAGGCATTCAAAGATGGCAAATGCTAAATAATAGTGTAGTGTGTAAATAAATAAATGATACAATTAAACAATATTTGTTAGCATTTTGAAAGTAACTTCATTAAAGTTTTAAAGTTGTAGAATATGTTGACTATATTTGAAATTAATTTACACTAAGCATACAAAACGTTCTTACCAATATAAATATACTTAAGGAATTTATTTCAATGTACAACCTAATAGTATCTTTTTTTAATTTCAATTTGATGTATTTTCTTACATTGTCATTACTTCTACTTTAATTACTATGTCATGTTCGTGTGTGGTTAAACTACCAAACTGGTTTTTTTTTTTTTTTTATTTAACATCAGTATAGTTTAGACAAATAAAACGCTCAATAATATCTATAATCTAAATTTAAGTTTTTTTTCTTAAATAAATAATTGTTTGTGAAATTAAATAAAATAATTAAATCTTGTTAATTTAAGTCAACATTTTTATCGTAAATTACTAAAGAGTGTTTATTTCTATCACTTTCCTCTCAACAATTGCATTGTCACGCCAGTGGTGACAATTCATTGTTCACAAAATAAGGACAGTTTTACCTAGCTCAAATTAGGTCACGCGTACCCACGTTTAAAATGCCAGAAAGGCGCCGATTAAAACGTATTTCTAGGCTAGAAATAAGATTACGATAGGTTAAATTAAAACAAAACATGGTATTGAGATGTCATGGTTCTTTATTCTAAGGTAAGATATACAAGAAGGAGTAGTAGCTTAAGACGACAGAGAGAGAGAGAGCTAGAAAGTTAGACTTAGAAGTTGCTAGTTAAAAAGTCAATAGTTTCTCATTTTTTGATAATTGGTACAGAATCCCGTATCTGCTTTATATATCATGTGTACATTCATTTATTGTTTCAAGTTTGAGTTTAAAATAATTCAACTCCAGAAAAGCATATCAGCACTTTATTACTTATTAAATTGTTTGGACTATAATCAAGGTACCAAGTCACAAGTTTATATCGTCAAGATCAGGGGCGTATCTAGGAATTTTCCATCGTTTGGGGGCCCGTGGGGGCTAAATCTATTTGGGGGCCCCTGCATTTCACGTAATATTAATTTTTTATGTAAAAAATACTCATTCGGGGGCGCCTCTCAATTGGGGTCCCGAGGGATTTTCAAATTCTCCCCCTCCTCCCCCCATCCTAGCTACACCACTGATCAAGATCTTCAAAGCAAACAAAATAGTAAACACTTGACTTATATAAATTGACACCTCCGACGGCTGTATGTACAACGAATTTATTTGGCACTGTCAACGCCGAAATTCTGAGTAACAAATAATTGCAAGAAGAACATAATTTTAATTCATCAACTTGGTAGATCTAACTACTACAGGATCAATACATCCTTCTGGTAAACTTTGACGTCTGCCTTGATACTAATCAACCGGCAAGAACCGAAACAAATGTTTGACAATTGTGTTGCAACAAACTAGAACTACAGACGATAGTTCCACGTCGCCACTCAGCCTCTCACTAAAAAGAAAACGTCTAGCTCAAGTCTACTACATGTCTTTATGACAAGGTCAGTACAACCTTACGTCATTTTACAGGCTTGATCTATCATCATATCTTATCTATTTACTTACTAATGACAAGTAATTATTTTGCCTAAACAAGTGGCAAATACAATTTATTATCACCTACAAATGACCACAATAATAATCATATAACGATGATAAGATAAAACTATGAACTATAGTGTATCTTTTAAATAAAGAAAAGCCAAGTACATATTACTTATACATTTTTCATGTCTACTATTGAGTTAAGACAATCATTTATACTCAACTATGAATTTAAGAAGTACAAGACTACTCACATCTATATTGCCAAGGTGGCCTAAATGTTAACAATACAAGATTTCCTTATCAAACATTAATTTATTTTAATGAGTTTAAACAATCATGGTATCGTCAATTAGGAGAGAAAGAGTTGTACTAATTAGCAATGAGGGACAACAACTAATTAAAGCAATTTAAATATTAATCCAATAACTCTTCCAATTACTAAATGGAAAGAACAAAAAATACAAATAGCTGACAGGTCCGATTAAATAGTTACAGGTTCGTCATATCAATAAAAGATAAAAGACACATAAATAATCAAAAAGTACATGTGTTTCATGTAAGATAACCCATCAATAGACGACTTTAGCTTAGATAATCCACAAAATAGTAACGTCGCTGAAAAAGAAATTTAAATAAAATGACCCTATGATATATATCCTTCAAAGATAATGAGCAGTACAATCCATGATATATAAAATAAAAGCTCAATACTATATTGATATTATTTGGTTGAAGTTAGGTGTACCACAATATGCTACTTTATGGGGACAGCGAACAAATATGTAGGTGATTCTAATCGACGTACACCTCGTTGATCAGAGACATCAGATTCGTGTCGAGTTGTTCATATAGAGGCAAGTCAGTTCCGGCACCAGTATCTCTAGGGCTGTCTTACTTTCAACCACACAATCATTAGGGCCGTTTAAAAGTCTTCTGTTTCACCCTCAGAGATGTACTAGGGCTGTCTGTGCAGATAATGTCGCTCAGTACTTGATCTACTAAGTCTGAAGCATTGAACTAGAAATACCATTTCCCAGTTCTCAGCAAGATTCAAACCCAGGACTTCAGGTTAATAAGTCAAGCGCCTAACCACCAACAACGTAATCAGCAGCTAAATGTATATTTCTCATAGGAAAAACAATTGATGGAAATTCTAAAGGACGTTTTCAGTAAAATATTTTTTTGGATTTTCTTAGTTTCAAGAATGGTAAATGTCTTTCGAAAATTCATTTGCAGCCAACGTATCAAGTGCCTCAACAGATCTGTAACTGGAACTTTTAAGACTTGCACATCCAGATATTCCTGTTTGAAAAATTTTAACCAATGCAGACAATTGTCTTGTGCCTGCAAAACTTTTCTAAATCTCTGTAAACGATAACATTTTCTACTAGCAATCGGCCTTTAGAGACTAAATGTGTGCAAAGATTTCATTAAATGACAGTTTTGTTCTGCTAATCAACAGACATATGATAAAAATGTTAATGTGTAATTTGTTTTTTAATGTAACTTTAATGTAGTTTTTCTTTAAATAAAAAAAAAATATAAATCTAAAATTAAACTGCTTTTCTCTTTAAATAAAATAATGGGTGTGAAATAAAATAAAATAATGAAAATTTTTAATGTAAGTCAACATTTTGAATCGTAAATTACTTAAGAGTGTTTATTTTTATCACTTTCCTTTCAGCAATTATATTATAAATTTAGAAAAAATAAAGCTTTGTTTCCGTTCTAATCAACTATGAAAGTGAAGTCTGAACTACGGCCCGTGGTTCATATTCGGGCCCATCAAAGCAAGTGTAATCACGTGGGCAACGAGATTTGGTTATACTAGACTTTTTCTGGTTGATTCACACATAACTTCCGTGTTAATGTTTAAGAGTACATTATCTTCCTAAGCAATTGAATTTACTCATATTTTTTATTCCACTTTTAAGGAAGAAGCAAACCTCCAACGTAGCTGTATGTTTGTCAAATGTTTTCCATGTTTCAGATGTTCCTTCAGAGTTGAAGATAATTTACTTCCTAGTTTGAACCCCACCACAGGACGACAGAAGATAAAAGCGGGCTATGTTTAAACACGAGACAATTGAGACCACCGAACGACAGTCCAGCGCGCATACCGCACCAAGTTTTCTTTATTTGCGCTCTAAAGTTTTCTTTTTTTTTTGGGCCAGCCAACGTTTTCTTTCTTATTTGGCATGCCCAAATTACTTTTTTATTGGCCCGCTAAAGTTTTTTTTAGAGGCCAGTCAAAATTGTATGTATTTATTGGTCCACCAAAGTTTTCTTTATAGGCCCTCTACTTAAGAAGGGCTGATCGCGTGAGGCAGGTTTGAGGAGAGGAGGAAATATGAATGTGGTTTTGTCTTTGAGTGATGTGACTCCACTAAGACATTCATAAAATTTGTACTATAAATATTTCTAAATGTGAGAAAGTCAGAGCGTTCAATTCTGATGAACAGTCGATGCTTATATATTTAGCGACCTATAGAAATAGTCATTCAAAACGTTATGAGGAGGTTAGAATATTATAATGACTCTATTACTATAAGATGTAGAATATAAATATATATATATATGGATTTTTGAAATAACTTAAATAAGGTTTTAATGTTTACAATTACATGTGTTTTAAAAACAAAATACTTTAGAATGTAAATGTGTGCTCTCTCTGACTATCTCGGTTATTATCGCCACGTTGAAAAAAAATATAGATGCCGTTGAAATAAAGGATTTTTATGATTTATTTAATGTTCTATGTTTAAAATGTATTTCATAATAAAATTTTATTTTTAATAAAAAGAAAAAAACGGTTACAAAAAAAAAAAGTTAATTTAAATTTAAAAGAAGAAAAAAATACGAAAGAAAGAAAATACACCTAAAAATCCTATAATACAGAAATAACTTAGTGACGGTAGTACAAACATATGTTGTTTTATTTTACATAATATTGAACATACCAGCTGTCAGTGGAGGATCGGGGGACCGGGCCGAAGGGGCATCATGTGGGTTTTTGCCTAGGGCACCAAATTTGCTTAATCCGGCCCTGACCCCCAGGATGTGGGACCAAGGTTAAATAGTGTGCAATTCAATATTACATTTGCGTTTGCTAATGTCATGTCGATTTCGCGCGGCTACCGGGACAGTATACACATTTTTCTTGCGGACTTGTGGTGCCCCCCAAACGCTTGGTGCCCTAGGCACGTGCCTTGTTTGCCTAATGGTTAATCCAGGCCTGGCCACTTGTATTCGCTTTTCACCACACCCCTCCCCCAATACACGCGTCGTCAATGTTGTCAGCCCGTCAGAAGCTCTCGAATGGACGCCATCGTCAAATGTATCTATGTAGGTTTCAATTTGATTTCGACGCAAGACTGCGTGCTTTGGCTGTGACGTAAATTTTGTTGTTTCAACTAAATGAGTTAGAAGCGATTATCTTCTCAATCTTATGTGCAATCTACAAGTAATGCTAATCCGGCAAGATTTGTAGTACCACTAGAAATTGCACAAAAAGGCAAACCATTTATAGATGGTGAGTATGTCAAAGACTGCTTTCTACGTGCGTCTGAAGAACTGTTTTGCGATTTTAAAAACAAACCACCAAAAAATCTTGAAAAAAAATCAAAGACACGGCACAAGTTGCTCATTTAGTTAGTTATATGTCTTCTTATGGTCCAAAAGAATAACTTAAAGGATTGCTACCTCGGGACAAACTGGAGGGAATGATATAGTTTATAATTCAATAATACATTGAAAACAATAAGATCAATTTAAATAAAGTCTTTTCAATAGCAACTGACGGCGCCAGAAATATGACTGGAAAAAATAAAGGGTAACAACGATTCTTCATAGCAAAATAAACCATGAAATTCTTAAGTTTCACTAAATAATACACCCAAAAAGCACTATGTACCCAAAACGATTCGAACCAAAAATAGTTGACGTAATGAATTCGGCAATCAAGATTGTTAACAGTATCTTGTCCAAAGCAATCTACCATCGTCAAATTAAACAATTCTTAAACAAAACGGAGACTCAGTATTCTGAGCTCCTTCTTTCTAATAAAGTGCGATAGCTTGCCAAAGGTAAGGTGTTGAGACGTTTTACTTTGTGCTTGAATGAAATAAATACATTCCTAAAAGATAAAGACATTAATCTACCTGTATTAGAAAACGACAAATATTTGCAAAAATTTTATGATAGATATAGAAGAGAAATTAAATGAGCTGAAACTAAAACTGCAATGAAAGGGAAATCCATCCTATTTTTTGGTAGAATAATTGGTTTATTTTGAAGAAAAATTAATTCTTTTCGTAGAAGATATTGAGAGTTAAGTCACTTAATTTTCAATGTCTAATGCAGTATTTAAATAAAATCAGAGAAACTGTTGACACGAAATACTTATATATATTATTTAATTTGTTGTGACAAACACTACTTATATTTCAATAAACTTAATTTATTAGCAAACACAAATTGAACAAGTACTATTTATTGTTGCAAGTAAAAAAGAAGTGCGGCTCTTTAAAACTTTAAAATTGTGTAAATTGTAATTTTTGGCTCTTTCGAATCAAAAGGTTACCGACCCCTGGTCCAAAGAGACGCATGTGGATCACGAGCCGCAGGCTGCCGATCCTTTAACAAAATAATTTTCATCGGCCTTTAAAGACAAAGGCATTCAAAATTACCTTTCATTTGCTTTTATCATATCTATTGAGTATTGAAAAGCGATGATTTGTCAGTATTTATTTATTTAATTTACGCAACACTAATATAGTGTCAATAATCAATTATTTTAAACAAAAAGAGTTAATGAATATGAATGAAGAAAAATGAACTTTTTGTATTTTTTTTTAATGTTTTTTTTTTTACATTTTTATACCGTCTTTAATGTTGAATTATTGTCATTGTGTCTATATAGACTATAGATTAATATAGAGTATTGTAGATACCACTTCATAGAACCTTAGTTGTTAGATTCTAGAATTCTTTGTTTAATTATTATTTTTTATTATTATTTCATTTGTTGACTAGGTAAAGTGAGGGTGATGGCCTTTGCGTTTTATTATTGTTGTCAGGGGACCGAATTTTTGTGATGACTAGTATAAGTACGATATGAGACATTTTTATAGTTGCATATATTTGAAGAATTCAGCTTTTGTTGACGTTATCTACAGTTATAATTAAATTAATTTTTAATTTAATTAATTTAATTTTTTAAATATTTCTTATTTCTAATGCATCCTTGGCGTTTCTTGAAGTCTGTATACTTGATTCCATCGAAAATTTTTTTACCTGATTTATCACGTGACATGTTTCTTGGCACTATTGAATCATTGGATATAAGTAAATGTATATGTTTATATAAAAAGAATAAATACAAAACGAACGAGCATTAAAACATCCCAGTTGCCAACATTTGAAACAGGTACAGAATGTTGTTTTTCTAATTTGAGATTTTATTTTTAACTCAGTGTATCTCAAACTGCATGAAAAGATATAAAGGATACATCAAAGCACCTTATATGCAATTATATACCTCAAACAATACACACTGAAAGGCTAACAAAATATATAAAGATTGGACGAGTATCAACTTTAGACAAAACGAAAGTAAAGAAAGTTTTTCAACACTTTCACAGTTTTAGAATGACTTAGTCAAACATTAAGAGGACTGTCATTAAACTGTTAACACAAATGTTTTCAATATATACTTGACATTAAAGTGAAAGTGTTTTATTACTTTTGTATACTGGAAAGTGATGCAAGGACAGACCAGAGACAATGACATGGGAGCGGTAGGGGGGAGGTGGACAATAATTGCGTAGGATAAGGGTATTACTACGGGTAGAAATATTTCACGTTAATTTAACACTTTCCATTATCCGATCTAACATTGTAGACGTACAAAAGTAACAAAAGCATGTTTTGATTTTATGTCATGTCATTCTAAAAGTTTTCAGTAAACGAAGATTATCCTAATTGGCAATATGTGGAGACATTCAGTCAAAGACACAAACTCAGGCCAGTGTATATTTAAAGATTTAAAGAACTGTGTTGAAAGTGTTTGCTTGAAAAAAAAGATTGCGAGTTTAACAACCGAAGGATCACGAGCTTTGGCTGAGAGTTACCAAACATAATATTTCAAATAGTGGTGATTAAAATAATAACTGGGAGAAAAAAAAAAAAAACACAAAAAGTTGCTGACCCGTTAAAATTTAAAAAAAATCTTTTTAGTCTTTCTTGTGGAGACCTAGAAGAAGTTGTCCCGACTGTCCCCAAATATATCTCTATTTACTACCAACAATATTATCATCTGCCAAAACAACCCGCTTGTTAGTTTATCTACATGGAAGGTATTTATATAAGTTTCGTATGAAATGACTGGGGGATGAAGTGACCAGGGGATGAAATGACCGGGGATGAAGTGACCGGGTGATGAGGTGACCAGGGGATGGAATGACCTGGGGATGAAGTGACCGGGGATGAAATGACCGGGGATGAGGTGACCGGGGATGAAGTGACAGGTTACCCATGACAAAATGTAATAATGTTTCTTTCTTTTATCAGAACGTTGACTGTTGCCCTCAAAACCCCCACTTTACATAGCTTGAACAATGATGCACACATTTGAATAACGCTGAGTTCTATAACATAATTAATGGCCTTAATTAGTTAAAGGCATACATAAATTTGCATTATATCATTTCCATAGTACCTATTAGGACACAAAATATTTAAAATTTCAATATTTAATTTATTTCTTTAAGTTACAATAACATAGTTAGGAAAAAAAAAAGAAATTTAATGAACTTCAATTAAAATATAAATACATTTTTTTTTATTTGATTTTAAATTTAACACAGTTTGTGAAGTGAAATGAAATAATAAAAAAATATAATCAGTATTTTTGTATTCCTTTAAAGTCCTTTTAACTTCATTACCAATGAATAACAAAACTTAATAACCAGTAACAACGTTATGGAGTAAAGACTTTGATCGAGCTAAGCTTCAATAAAGTTTCTGTCCTGATACCTAAGTGAAGTTTGAACTACTGCACGTGAGTGACTTTCAGTCCATCAATGCAAGTGTAATGACGTGGATAACGAGACTTTGTTCTTTCAGACTTTTTCCTTGATTCACCCATGACTCCCGTCTTTAGGCTTAAGTGACAAACAAGGAAATTCTTGAAAAAAAACAACTAAACTAAGGGAAAGAGCTCCACACTTACAACTATATCTCACAATCATATAGGAGTTATTTCCTTGATTACTTATCAAACAAAATTATTAATAAACCATAATTGAATAATTCGTTCATTCTATTATTAATTAATGTATTGTTAAGCAGCCTATATTTTTTAACTTGAACCAAGAATGGGTGTGGGAGAAATAACTAATGGGGTGAAAACTAAAGGATTCATTTCCCTTGTTAATATTTTAAATTGATTATATTTTGTCTATTGCAATGAATAAATGAGCAAAGATTTACATGATCCGAGAATGGGTGTGGAAGAAAAAACGTGTTAAAACATTTGACCAGACAGATAGATAGAAGTAGTAGGAGGTTAATATAGCGTATATCAACTCTGTCGTCTGTCTGGTAAAAATGTTTGCACACGTTATGTCTCCGACCCAATCTCGGATCAGGTTGGAATTTTGCAGAATTGTTTCTTTTACCTGAAAAAACAAGAATCAATAAAAAAAATAAAACAAACTAGTTAATTAACTATAAAAAATTAATAAAGTAAACAAAATAAATGTTATATTTAAGACTAAAAAAAGAAATAAAAACAGTGAAGTAACTTTCTAACTTCCGATCTTTCCATTAATATAAACTTTGGTAGACGCGAAGAAGCTATCTGATTATGTCTCGCATTTTAAAACGTATACGATTTTCCTCTTGTCCTATAAATTTGAGTTTCTAAACAGATGAACAGACTATGTAGAAATAACGTCATCATATATTATCAGACCTCAACACGCTGGAGTCCTAGCATGCGACTTTTCTGACGGAAATGAGAAATCGTTCAATTGTAAGTCATTAGGAAAAAAGTTGAAAAAAAAATAAAACAAAGTTGGCTGAAGAACATCAATTAGAATTAGATGGTATGTTAGATGGTACTGGGCAAAGAACTGATCATTGGTGTACTCCGTCAGGTTTGTTGAGATTGCTCTGTTAACCATGGCACTTCATGTGCTTTTAGTCAAGTTGGATCCACATTTGGAAGATTTTTGCGATCATCTCGCGGTCAAGAGTGTTATAAAGGCTTTGGACAAGTCCAGAATAGAACAAATAACTGGCATATGTCGGAATTTAAAAATTCTTTGGTAACAATAAATTAAGACACGGTGACTCTATGACTGAATAATGCCAAAGAGTCAGTAAGCAAAGACTGTGAATTGAAATATCATCTAGTGGTAGGAGAATATACTCTATTATTTTTCTTTCTTAGCAGCCTTTTTAGATAAGGCATTGATCTGATTTTGATTATATGTAATACGTTTATTAATACGATTGATACGATTAAATTTAAAATATCTGTATCGTTTTCAAGTATCTCGAATTAAGTGCAATTTTATTAAACATTTCAATAAAATAAAATATGTTTATAAATACAAAGCATAAAGCATAATCTGTCACTTTTAAACATATTACTATTTGTAGATCAAAAATAAATAATGAAATTCATTAATAAACCCTGTTTTTTCCCTATCAATGAATAGTTCTATGTTAATGTCCATAATCTCCCCCTCCCCTCAGTATTTGCATTTCAAAATTTGTTAGTGAATTTTCTAGATGACTTAACTCTTTCTCTCCGTAATTATATACCACATTCCGGTGGAATCAATTTTGGTATCGTCGATTCGGAGAGAAAGAGTTAAAGCAATGGACAAGCTAACTTTTAATGCCTCCATCCGGATAAACTATAACAGTGAAGTCAAAACTTACCACTACTAAACATTGTAGACTTTATACACTTTTCAAAAAAAAAATAGACTAGCTTTAATAAACATTCAATAAAAATCAAATGAGATGATTTGTAGATACATATGTAATCATTTTAAAATCATGTTTCGATTATTTTTCACTTTTATTCATTACATTTTTGACCCCCACAATTA
The DNA here is from genome assembly GCA_021533235.1 of Biomphalaria straminea. Classification (NCBI taxonomy): domain Eukaryota; kingdom Metazoa; phylum Mollusca; class Gastropoda; family Planorbidae; genus Biomphalaria; species Biomphalaria straminea. Next base: position 19,577 of record JADKLZ010021354.1, on the reverse strand, counting down.
GAGCTCACAAAATTCCTAGGGCACAAGTTAATTAATATTACGCATTTTTTTGTCGCTTATTTTGACCCTCTCCAGAAAATAGTATTAGAATTATTTTTTAAAAGTAATCTTACTAAAGCTAATAAATGTTACCTAGGTAACAATGTTCTGTTATACAAATTATATTGTCTATACTAGTCATTAAAAGTTAGGCAATAAAATCTATAGAATAGTTAGAAGTAAATGTTTTCTTTAACAATTTGAGATGAGACAAACATATGGTGCGATCGTTAGAAAAACATCAAGACCTACCTTGCTTCTAAACTCTTGCTTCTAAACTCTAACTCACATCCAGTTGACTTACGGCGCCAAATTGATAAAATTATTATCATAGTAGGAGGATGAATAAATAAAGGAGACAGAGCAAAGGGAGGTGTGGAGCAGGTAGCCAATTATGTCGTAGAGCAAGGTTATAGGGCAGAATGGCTAATGTGTTGCCTAATTGTATTAATTGGGTGATGATTTTAATTCATTTTATTGATACATTTTTATACTCTTTTTAAATGTGTGTGTTTCAGTATGAGGAATGACCAGGAATTACATGTTAATTCGCTCATCAAAAACAAAAACCAAGACCTAAAGACTGTAATAATGTCCCCTTCTTTAGTCAGAGTGTTGCCTGGTGCCCCTCTTCCTCACAAACATACAGTATTTAACTCTTTTTCTCCTAATTGACGTTGTCAATTTTTAAAGTTAATTAGTTTTTCGGATTTAAAAACTTTATTGTGAGGAAAGAGCAAGCATTCTTATATCATTAAATACTAAATATAACATTTTCTGATAACCCAAAAAAGTTTTTAAAGTTTAATCACAACAGGATTGCGAAATTCAAAAGGATCGAAATGAATTATATAATTGAAACAAGAAAAACAATTAAGAAAAACAAAGTTAAGAAATGATTCTTTATCATGGATACAGCTTTGTCACATACAAAGTGGTCTTTATTAGTCAGAAGCATACACATAATTGAAACATTTACTAAATATTATTTTTGCATGGCTATGGTTATAAATTTTTATACTTTTTGCTTGTTTTTTTTTAAAGTAACTCTAATATGGAGTGTACTGCGTTTATTGTAATAATGGCCAACTCCAATCACAATGTACGTTAACAACTTAAACTTGGTCCTGACTGATTCCATCAGCTGTGATCAAGATTTTTAAGCTTCCTATGACTTAGTAAAACAAATATCTTGGTGTTTTATGCTTACAATATAGCAAGATGGGCTCTAATATGGAGTTTCTAGGCAGTCAAAAAATTGTGCGCTACTATAAAAGGACAAATAACAAGATTACAAAGAGAGTTTGTGTGATACACAAACTCAGAGGCGGCCCCCGTCGGAGTCGGATCCCTGTCAGATCCGCTTTGATCTCTCAACGGACGGACAGACAGACAGACAGACAGACAGACGGACAGACAGGCCACACAAAAGTAATATACATCTTCCGTGCTTTGATCTCTCAACGTTGGCCTTGTAAAGCCGATGTTCAAGGCAACTGCCACACTTGTTTTATGAGTTGATTACTTTACGAGTAAATACTGGTATGTTACTCGTATGTTGGAACAAAAAAAAATGTGAAAACATGTGCAATATATTAGATTATTAATTGTCTTAAAGTAGGTTTCATTTATATTGCATACTAATTAGGTTTTTTCTCTTTAAATACTTTTTGCATAAAATATTTTTAAAAATTAGATTTTGAGCTTTTAGAAAAAAAAAAGTAGCCGTTGCATCAGAACTTTGAATGCTCTATATTATCGTGATGTCAGATTTTCATTTTCTCTTCTACTTTCTGAGCACTAAACGGGACGGACGGACGGACGGACGGACGGACAGACAGACAGACAGACAGACAGACAGACAGACAGACGGACAGACAGGCCACACAAAACTAATAGCGTCTTTTCCCCTTTCGGGGGCCGCTAAAAAACGCATTGGGGATGGTAACACTAAAGGTAAAATTTAAAAACTGTCGATATTATTCATCTTTTTATTGTACAAAATTATTAGCTCAATCAGTTGATGGACGTGTGGTTTGCGCGTTAAACTGTCGTTTGCATATATTGATGGTCCCAGATTCAAACCCTGCCCGCTACTAAGCAAGATTTTTTGATCTAAAAAATAGTTAGTGTATGTAGTTTTTCTTTTTGCTTGCTTTCGCTCATTACCTCCCTTGAAATATTTGCTTTTTAAGTTTTTCAGGGGGTTCTCATGCTGATGTTTGCCAGCCTGCATTAAAAATTTTTTAGTATTTGTCTAAAACCATTAGGAAATATAGATTTTTTTTTTAACTTGTAAAGCTTGACAATGTACAAAGTGTTATCATGGGTTATTAGTGTGTATAATAAATTATTTTTTAAGAGAAAGGGGATATTTTTGTGTGTAATGATTTGATTTATTATAAATTTATCTTTAACAACAGAGAGAGGTAGAATCAGTGCCAAATCTTTTTCAACGATTCTGAACTAAATTAAAAAAAAAATATTTCGATAAAATAAAAAATAATTGCGTATGAAACTAAAGAGCCGCAGCTTCACATCCAAAGAGCCGCATGTGGCTCGCGAATCGAATTTTGCCGACCCCAGCATAGGCCATTAATAACAATTGTACAAAATTATATACTAATGAAAAGAATGTTTGATACTGATGAGATGCCTATTAAGAATAGGCGTACAAAGATTGAATAGTGATATTATTGAAAAAAATTAGAGGTGAATTACAAGTCACAATTACAGAATATTTGTCTACACTTTTGAAGTCACTTCCATGGAGTTTTCATTTGATAGAATGTATAAATTACATTTTAAGTTAACGTACACTAGTAAAGAAAAGTGAAGTTCCCTTTTCAGACCTTATGGTCTATAGAGCAGATGATGTAAAGGTCATCTGATTCTGTTGTCCAAGGTTAACGAGGATGTCATGTGGCCTGCACAACGACCAACTAATGTAAAGTACCCATTAGAGCTGGGTGGATTGAAGGACGCCCGAAGATCACAAAATAAAAATTTCAGTCTTCACCAGGATTTGAACCCGGAACCTCCATTACTTTTTTTTACTAACGTACGCTAAGAGTAAAAAAAAAAAAGTGCAGTTAAAAACCGATTTTTTTCTAATTATTTCAGAAGATATTTATAAGTTTTCAAAAAGATTTTAATAATTTGCGGAGATTTCTACGACTGTTTCGTATATCTAACAATCTTAAGACATTTTCATAAGCTCCTGTTAAATCAGGTGATCACGAGAAATCTGTTTAAGGGGTTACTGGAGTACGAAAATTATTATTTTTAGCGGCCCCCGTAAGGGGAAAAGACGCTATTAGGTTTGTGCAAAATGTCAGTCTGTCCGTCTGTCCGTCTGTCAAACTCAGGGCGCCAAAACTAGAAGAGATACGAAAAATATTTTTTTCACCATTAAATGCGGCTTGAAAAGTTTAGGTGCAACGGCTACTTTTAGTTTTCTAAAAGTAAACCGTTTAATTTATAAAATTAATTATGCAAGTGATTTTTTAATAACAAAACACCAATTCTGAAACAATTACGTAAATGTAAGGGAGGAAATGTTACTATAAGAATGCCTTTGGCACGTAGATATCACGCAAATTTTTTAAAATGAAATTTTAGCAGCGGCTTTCGTGTACTAGCGTAAAGCCTGGAAATGACATGATTCTAAACTAAGTTCTTAAATTTAAAAAAAAAATCAGATTTAAAAAAAAATTGTTTAGTGCCCCAATTAGAATGAAAGAAGCATATTTTTGTGCGTTTTGTCTGTTGGTTGGTCTGTCCGTCACGGTTAGAAAAAAACAACACTGAAGGCTTTTGAAAATATGATTTAACCTTTACTGTTCTTTCAGAAATATTGCGATAGTTTAAGGATGGGAGTATACAGGAATTGAGACAGGGACCAACGATAAATCCGAACTAAAGTCTAGTGCGCAAACATCAAGATAAGGCAGGTGTATACCCTGCTCGCCATCCTCCGTCGTCCAGCGAAAAGTTAATTATTTTCAACTTAGAAGGAAAATCCGAAACATCATGCGAATAGGCGGATCTGACAGGGATCCGACTCCGACGGGGGCCGCCTCTGAGTTTGTGGATCACACAAACTCTCTTTGTAATCTTGTTTATTTTTGTTATATCCTAATAATTTTTGTTATATGATATATGACAACTCATTAAAAAAAAGTTTAATTTTGTTTATGTTTCCAGGTTGACGTAGAAATGGCGGCCATCTTGAAAATAAAAAAAAAATTGGTTCATATAGACAAATTCTAAAATTTTTCAAAAAATGATAAATTTCAAAGCTAAAAATACTCAAGTCTTTCAGCTTAATGCTTTCTGTATAACTAACTAGATTTTATACAATTTTTCTAACTATTTGAGGTGTTACTGGAGTGCTAAAATTAGTATTAATTATCTTTGCATTATCCTAATAACTTTTGTTATATTATATCATATGACAACTCATTAAAAAAAATGTTTAATTTTGTTTATGCTTCCAGGTTGAAATAGAAATGGCGGCCATCTTGAAAATAAACAAAAATTGGTTCATATAGAAAAATTCTAAAATTTTTCACAAAAAAAAATATAAATTTCAAAGCTAAAAATAGTCAAGTATTTAAATTAAATGCTTTCTGTATAACTAGCTAGATTTTATACAATTTTTCAAACTATTTTCATTTTATAATTTAAAACAAAGATGATTTTCAATTATAAATAGTGTGGGTCCTATAAAAGTGCGGGGCTTAAAGCGCTAGTATAAAATGCTGTGGCCTAAGGCCTCCCCTGTAAATACTTTATATTGTTACTATTCTAATGTTAACAATGGAGCATCCTGTTGTGTATTTAACATGTATTCAGTTTACTAATTTATGTTTATAGTGAGACAGAGGAATCATTTGTTTAGTCAATTATGTCTGAATGCTTCCAAGGAGGGAAATGTGATAGTAAGTGTATAGATTTTGAGTGACTGGTAGTACATTGTGTGTGTGTCTGTGTATGAAATGACCAGTTGACCTTCATTGTACATGGTTAAGTGAACATCAAGAAAAGTGTGAAGTCAGGACTTGGTGTATAAGAAGGTCAGATATCAATCCTCCGTCCAGAAATCCAAACTCATAGCAAAAGTTTCTGAACACATTTACAAACTAGTTAAGGTTAATTGTCTTCAATGAAATGAGTCACAGGAAATGTACACTTAACACAAAGGACAACGAAAGAAAGCGACAAAGATTTATGAGGGCGCAGTTGTCATAATTAAATGTTCCTCAAGAAACCACTAGCGGATTCAGAACTTTGGAGTGGGGGGTGGGCGATTTTTTTCAAAACCCTAACCCTAACGCCCAGTAAAACCTAACCCTAAGCATAAACGTGCGTACGAGAATAAAAAAAGGAGTGTTCTTTAACCTTCGTTGAAAAAAACACAACAACTTCATGTTGAGGCAAGCTGGGGGTTTGAGGGAGGGTTGTAAGCTTCGCTAGTGGGATTCGGGGCGAAGCCTTGACGCTAGAAGCGTTTTCTTGCATTTTTAACTGCAGAAACGCATTCTCCTGACATCTACAGCTCAATATTCATCAGTAGACTTCAGGGCGAAGCCCCTGGCCAAAAAGCGTTTTTTTCTTTTGCATACTTCATGCAGTAACGCATTCTCCTGACATCTAGAACTTATTATTTATCAATGGGATTCGGGGTGAAGCCCCGACCCCAAAAGCATTTTCTTGCATTCGTTACTGTACAAACGCATTCTGCTGACATCTACAGCTTATTATTTATTAGTAGATCTCGGGGCGAAGCCCCGACGCCAAAAGCGTTTTCTTGCATTCGTCACTGTAGAAAAGCATTATCCTGACCTAAAGCTCACCATTCATCGTATTAAAAAAGGACCTTTTAATAATGTTGAAAAATACTCTAATAATATACACCCATAAAAATATCCATCGCCCCTCCCGAACTCACCATATCGGCCAACCTACTAGAGGGGGGGGCGAAATATAAATAATTAGTATATATTATTAACACAAGTAATACGCTCCTTGTGTGAATTCTAATCTAAAATTCGTACACCCCCCAGCCGAAATTGGACCGCCCCCCACTCTAAAGCTTATGGGGGGGGGCGAACTTGTGTCCTTATAAGGAATGAAGTCTTTATGTTGCTTTTTAATCGCAAAGTGTACAGGCCCTAAAAGGATGAAGCTTTGCAGATGTAGGCTATTATGTTATTTCGGAAATTATGTTAAATTAGTAGGCGTTAGTGGAGTCTGTAAAAGATTTTTAAGAAACTACTTCGCTCAGAGGCCACTTCCCCTGAAAAAGGAATATAAAACATTGAAAAATTTAAAAGAGGCATCTATGCGGCCCTTATCTTATAAAATACCGACGTGATTTCAAAAAAGAAGATTCTTGCGGTGGTCCAGCCGGCCCATTTGGATACCGGCCCACCGGGCATTTGCCCGAATGCCCATATAGCCAGTCCGCCCCTGGTCTATACTCAAATGTGTTGGTCCCAAAAAACTTTAATATATATCTGGGGTAAATGCCAATTTTTGCTTTGCAAACACAAGCACACACTGTATACTAAACTTTAAAATTGCGATTTCTGGTTTTTCTTCGAAGTATTATTCTGCGTCTAATCTAATAAGTTCAGGTCATATGTCAAATCAGTGTTGTAACAAGATATGTAATTAACCTAAATGCATTTTTTATATTAAAAAGATTTGCTTGTGACCGAATGTCTAGTTACTATTATGGGAATGAAGCTGTTATAATTATGTTTTGCTATGGGTAACAAAGAGCGCAAAATGTCTGCATATCTAGTTAAAACTATTGAACATAATATCTAGTTATATTCAATAAAATAAAATAAAATTTGTAGATCAAAAATGAATATTGAACTTCATAAATAAACCATGGGCTTTATTTTTCTTAACAAGGGATTATAGTATGTTAATGTTCGTTATCTCCTCCTAATTATTTCCATTACATAATGGTTAGTCAACTTTCTTAAAGGCTTTAAACAGCAATGTCCAACGTAATTCAATCTTCGGCCCATTTAATTTTTCAACAGTAGTGTCGTGGGCGGCATGAGGGAAAAGAAAAAAAGTTAAGGAAATTGACTTGAAACTACTTTATTTCTAGTAATTACATTGAATTATTGGGACATTGTATTTTTCTCTTTACACTTAAAAAAAATGGCTTTTAAGTTTATATTTTGTTTTTGTTTTTTAAATCAGTACAATTTCAACACTTGAATTTTCTGTCCATCAAATGCATCGAAACACGATTTTGTGATTTAACAATTCTTTCGTGGCAATCTATTAGAGTAATGAAAAACTTCATTAAAAATACTCCATAGTATTATAGTATATTAGGCAACTCGAAGTGATGGCTTGAAATCACGTGATACTGGTTGGTTCTAGGG
>JADKLZ010021354.1:0-11080 GCA_021533235.1 Biomphalaria straminea | reverse complement strand
AGTTTAGTTAGAGTCCAGGATGAGTTTGAATGACAGTAGAGTTAAGTACGGCAGTATGCTGCTGTACATTGTAGTCAGTTGATTGTGTTGTCAATTGTGCCGTCTTCGCTGTTATTTATATAAACTCATCAATGTACCAGATTATTTTGACACTCTTGGTTGTCAAGTTCTTGAGTTAGATGTGTTGTGTTGAGCAGTGTTTGTACAAGTGCTGATTAGGTAGGAGAGAGAAGCGTAACAATATTTATACAAATAACCCGGTGTTATTTTACATCTTAAAAATACATTTTACAAAGATCAATCAATGAATCAGGAAGTTTTGCAACATAGAGAAGATTTTTTTTTCAGACAATTATTCAATTGACCCCAGATCCACACAAAATAGGATCTCTTATTGGTTAAGACTGAATCTTAAAATTAGACATGAGGTACGTACCATATCAGCATTCTGTTTACAATGCAACATCTTGAAATTGAAATAAATATTGACTTTTCCAGTGTCATGTCTTTGTAAAATTATATTCCTTGTATTAGTTGAAATTAAGTCTAATATAAGGAACAGACTGTTAGACGTGGAACAGCGTCTCAAGTGAACCAAAATCTATGATCATTCATGACAACATTAAGACTTTTTTTTTCTTATGCGCGTGCGTACACTCAAGGGAGGGAGGCGAATGGTATTTAGCGTTGCATAAGTTATTAAAGGGCTACTTATATATCAATATATAGTAAAACACTGCTCTAAAGTTAGAGGGACCAATTCGAAGTATTAACTTTTTACTGGCCTTTAAGTACAAGGCATTCGAATGTTTCTGGTTAAGTGCAATGCATTTGAATCTGTGGCATTTTACGTCTCGTGAGACGATCTTTTCCCTTTGCAACTTCCTGTGTGGCTAAAGAGGCCAATCATTGATACACAGCTGCGGTTGCAGGTTAGGCATATAAAATCACCGGGCGAAGCTGCATTTTCAGCATTAGTGTTTTGGACCAGTATCTTGGTTTTGCTTTGACTAATATTTAAGCCGAACTTCTGGCAAGCAGCAGATAGTTTGTCAACCAGGGTCTGGAGTTGAATATCAGAGTCAGCTACAATAGCTGCATCATCAGCATACAAGAGTTCCCTAATAAGTATCCTCCTAACCTTGATTTTTGCCCGCAGCCTTCATATATTGAATTGTTTTCCAGAAGATCTTGTGTGGAGATATACACCTTCGTTGCTGTCGTTGAACGCTTAGTGTAGTAAACAAGAGAAGAATATGCCAAACAGAGTAGAGATATACAGCTCAGCAATTACAGCATTTGGACCTCAAAAGCACAAAAAAGTAGAATGGTTTGAGGCGAATATAGCACAGATGGAACCTTGAATATTTCTGGTTATATTCCCGACATAATTGAGCATCTATATATATATATATATATTCCTCTAAGTAAGAGGTCAAACACACAAAAGTTCAAACACACAACATGCCAGCGGCAAGTAAATAGGTCATTTAGCTATTTTTAGCACCATTAATAATTTTTTTAACGTGAATTCACGCATTCGCTTTACTTATTTTATAATGCGAAAAATTAGAACCATATTTTAAACTCGAATTATTTATGTATTTAATAGTCAAAGAGAAAACATTTGTAGAGCGTAATAGATTTATTTGTAATTTTTGAAAAAAAATCCATTAACTTGCTAAAGACCTTTAATACGAGTATTTGTGGACAATTGTGGTGGAAAAAAATCATTAGCAAGGTTAGAGAGACAAGTGGAGTTTTGTTCTTCGACTTTTTAAAAATTATATTTTATCTTTTCAATCTGTAGTGTGCTATTGTGTTTGTAATTGAAGATTGAGTTCAACCATAGTCATACAACTGAAGGATGCCAAAGACTTATTTCACTTACAGCTTGATGGTTAACAGCGTTATAAATGACTATATTTTGTTAAAAATGTGTTTGATTTCTTTTAAAGCAATAGCTTAACAGACAAATAATTATAGAGATGTCAAATCGACAGGATGGCGCGGGGAATCTGTTGTAAGTAATAAAATGGCTTAATTTAATAATTTTTACACTTTAAATTAGAGCGGGTCCTATAAAATTGCGTGTCCTATGAAATGCGGGCCCCGCTGCGGTCGCCGGCCCTGGTAAATAGCGGCGTATGCTATGGCGCCGGTCAACTAGTTGTAAATAAAATGCTATTGTCTAAGAATATATTCAGTTTTTCAAAGTAAATATATCAATGCTTGTGTCAATCAAAAAAATGTAAAGAAAAAAAAAGACGGTTAATGAAAAGCAGTAGTAAATAATGAAAGTTTTGATTTCCCACGATATGGAGTACGTTGTGTTATTGTTCAATTAAATACACATTCGTTAAATGTCATCATTTTTTTAAAGTGAATTATCAAGTTATGATAATTTACATTACTTCCACTTTAACAAACATATGCTAATTTTATAGAAAATAAAATTGATGACTTTAATATAGTGAGGACATTGAAAACAATAATCGAGCTAACCTCTAAATATGTTACTATTCTAATAAACCTTTCTGAGTGACGTGTAAGCATAGGATAAATAACATGAATCTTTTCTTTTGAGGAAGGATTACCAACCCCATGTGTTGAGAGTATATGTAATTAAATGATATAGAATGGTGACATATTGATCGAATTTGAAAGTCTACAATGTTTATTCATTTAATAAATCTAAGATAGGATAAGAATAAGAAATAGTTACAAACAAATCAATATTTTTTTACAAAGATGCTTTCTTTGATAACGACAAGGGAGCTGTGCGGGGCAGGTGGACAATGACTGCGTAGATCAAGGGTGCTAGTATTCACAGTAACAATAATCATTTAAGAAATATTTCCAGTTATTAGACCTAGCATTGTAGGCGTACAAAATTATATTAACAATATTGATGTTTTACATTGATACTTAAGAGAGTTAAATCTCTACAATGTATATTCATATAATAAATGTAATAAAGAAATGGTTACAAACTTATCTATATTCATTAAACAAAAAATGTTTTAAAAATATACTTGGCATTAAAAGAAGCATGGTACTACTAAATATTTTATTTTCTTTGAGAAAAAAAAATACTAAAACAATTATAATATACTAAAGAAACTTTTATTGCAATTGTGATGATGCCTGTCTCTCTTGTAGTTAATTGATGCCTGTCGTATTTCCACAGATTACTCTGGAGATGTCTCTGTTTCTTGTGCGGGTGAATTTCAATGTGATTAACCAACAAGAAAATAGAATCATCTAGTTTTAACAAGAGGAGAGACAAGTCCAAACACCGTTGAACAATTCATATGAAAGTTTAATTCAGTGGTTCCCAAACTAATTTGTCTCGTAGACCCCATGGCATGTTTTCTGGCTTTCCATGCTTAAATTATATTGCAATCTATCAAGTTCAAATTACAAATTAAACAAAAATTACTAGGAAGTGCCTAGAAAAGTGAAAAAGTAATTTAAATCTACATTGTAAGTTAATTTTATTTGTTTTATACAAATTAATGAATGAAATTCAAATTTAAACCCATGGTACCCCGTCAAAATAGCGCGGACAAAATAGCGAAAATAGAAAATATATTTTATCATTCTTTACATACTGAGTCTGGTCCGTCAAGGTTCTCGGTCAGATGACCAGAGCACGGGTCATACTACGTGTACTAGCAGTACTGTCCCTTGTTGAACAGTCTTTGACCTGTGTGATTGGTCTGAGTCGTGTATGTCAGTAGGCCGCACACACATTAACCCTTTCAGTCCGCCACTGGAGTTACTATAATATTTTATATAAAGGGCAACAAAATATACTATGAATTATAATAATGTCATCATTTAATGTTATCAAAAAGCCTTGGCGATGTTCAATTACGCTCTTATCAGTAGATTGCGGTAGGGGGTCGTTCGTAAATGATGTCACGCAAAAATTACCTTTTTTGACCCCCCTTCCCCTTGTCACAAATTCTTAGACACCTTTCCCCCCTCTGCATCACGTTACAAAATAAAAAAAAATATTTTTAATTATTTATTTGTTATCAATTTTTTACCCCAAGAGGTTTCATGTGCTCATCGATTATTTACATGGGAGGATTTTCTTCTTCTGCTTGAGAAGCGACTCGAAAATTAAATGGTTTTCAATGAGATCTTCATCTATCCATTCCACACTCTCCTCACCTGCGTTTCCTAAAACAACAAGGACTTCGTTTTCTTTTTCTTTAATAATTCTTTTGGCTTTATGAAGATTAAAAAATATTGTATTTGTTTTTTTCTGAATTTTAAATAATGTAACGTTATAAAATCGCTAACCCCCTTCCCTCTTGTCACAAGTTGTCACATTTTCTAATGCTCATCTTAACCCCTCACGTCATTTGTGAGTGACCAGTAGGCAGTTGAGAAGACGAATATGTAAATAGTCCTTAATATTGTTGCAAAGCGTTAGTTTCTTAATGCGGCAATAGGGTAAAACATTCCAAATTGCATTCATCTAGTGTCTCTCGTTTAGCCTTAACCGATGTGATACATTTTTTGATATATCTCTTTATTGCAGTTACTAAGTTACTACAATACATTCAAATATACGCAAAATTTTTTAACTAAAAACTACACTCTATTTACATTAAGGCTATAAAGAAAACTGCAAGATATAATATATTTTTCTAATTCGAAATAAATATCAAATGCATTATTAAAAGTATTTAATGTATGAATATGTTAGCCTTTTCTTACCGTAAATTATATTTCGTGTGTAGTCCATTATCCTTTAGCAGTGGTGCTCAACCTAATTCGACCTGTGGGCCATTTTAATTTTCGACACGCGTGTTGCGGGCCAACAAAAAGGTTTAAAAAATGAACTCAAAATTCAACGGAAACTATTTGAAACTATTGGATCTGGTACTTATATTATATGGAAATGGATAGTTAAAGTCTATCATTTTTTGCGCGTCTCAAAATGGTTTCACTTCTCTACTTAAAATGTGAGCAACATTGTAGCTACCTTTACCAACTACTTATTGTCTATTTGGTAAATATCATCGGTCCTCCTATCTCTAGATGTACTTTGGCCAATCTTTTATACGCGCCTCAAACCAAGAAGGACTTCATATTTGTTTGAGAATGTCGCTTTACAAAACAAATTTGTTGGCTTCCACATAAAAAAAAGATTCCATTGCGTAACCTGAAGTAAACTCATAATCGCACACTCGTTAAAGGTCATGGTATCAATCGATCAGAGAAAAAAGTGAGGGTCCTAACGAAGGTAAAGATACATTTACAACTATTTTGAAAAAGGGAGGGGGAATTTCTACTTATGTGCCGACGTTTCGGCGGGCCGGATGGAACCACATCGCGGGCCGGTTATGGCCCGCGGGCCGTACATTGGGCATCACTGTCCTATAGTATTCACATTTGGCGCGCTGGACTGTCGTTTGGAATAATTGAAAGTTCAATGTTTAAACTTAAAGCTTTGTATGCCATTTATGGTAGAAATTGTTAGGTATTAGCTGATAATGTTTTTATTTATGGACGCCCCCTCCTAGGGGACTTTGGACAAGTTTAATTACTAGCTGACGCATACCGCTTTAACATTGGAGGAGGGATTTAATAATAAAGTAACCTTTACGAAAAGGCATTCAAATATTTCCTTACATCTTACGTCGAAGGTATATCTACAATAGGGAAATACATTTTTTTTCAAAAATTATTTCTCACTTTAAAGTAACCCATGCAACGGCTTGACGAAATCATTTATTCAAAAGAAAATAAAAAGACATTAAAGACCAATGATAAAAATAGATGTATTTCAATTTTCAACTTGATACGTTTTACGGTGTTACATTTACAAATATAAATTCTTTAAAAGCAGTTTTTTTTTTTTATTTTAACTTCAAGTATCATAATTTTATAAATAAAATTAACTCAATTTCTAACAAATAGATGGAACACTTCTATTGAAATTTCTTGATGGCTTAAATAAAAAATAAGAAAAGATCGAGCTAACCTCTAAAAATGTTTCTCTTCTGATAAATTTAGGGAGTGATGTCCGACCTTCGGCACGTTGGACACGTTTAGACCTTCATGGCAAGAGTGTCCACCTAACACTAAAACCAATAGTAAATTATGAACGCTTGTATTTTCCTTGTGATAGTTGAGCAATTGTATATTAATAAATCCAATGTTTCAGCACAACTGGTTGATAAATACAAATGTGTCAAGAAAAAATGTGTTATCAGAACATGGACAGATGCCCCTTCCCCTTACAAAGTTTGAGGGTACCCCGTCAAAAAAGCGCCGACAAAATAGCGCGGACAAAATAGCGCCGACAAAATAGCGCAGAAAATATATATTCTACTCATTTTGAAAGAAATACTTTAGATTTCGTAAAATAAGAATAGAGCCAATTTTTTTTGTTTGTTTAATTTAATCGTAATTTTTCAGTCATTTTGCAGGAAACACTTTAGATAAACATAAAAAAAATCATAAAAGGATTAATTTCAAATTTTAGTATCTATGTGTATTTTGAAAACACGCAAAGATACTTATCAAATTTACACACACACAAACTTTTACAAAGCTAAATTGTAGGAAATGTCACGTAGAAGTTCCATCACTGGCTTGTTTCCATACACTGGCAATATAGCTTCAAGTCGTCTGTTTAGTTGGAGGTACTTTGTCTTGCTTGCTGCCTTACTTCTGTCTTTAGCATTGTACCTCAGAATCTTGTTCTCAGTGTTCTCCTGTTCTCTGATGAAGTGAGAGATTAACTTGTTCTCATTAGGCTGATGCCTGTCAATAGACAGTTGAAATGCATGGTGCTATCCCTCCCCTGAATTGTTTGTTCGTAGTAGATCCTGTACACGATTTCTAACATTCCATAATTCTACAACATCTGGCCCAGCTTCATTTAATTCTTCAAAGGCAGTATTTACATCGGCAGGTGGAACAAATGAAAGGGCTAACAGCATCTTGACAAACATGCGTACATTTTTATCTTCCCGGTATGTAGCTGTAAGATGTTCATCTTGTACTTTACGCCAGAGACGTTGTCCAAAATGAAATAGACAACTGACAAGTCTGGTCGCAGGGAATACTGTGCTAAATGCATTTTGACTTGCCTTCTCAAAATCTAACATTACACTCTGCGCAGCCCTGTGTAGATCAAAGAAACATGCCGCAGATTTCAGATTATAGTATAACATATTTTCGCATTTTCCTATCCTATTTTGTCGGGTCACCACATTTCAAAATCCTGTTTTTAGCAAGTTATACATTTAAATCAAAGGTGAAAAAGGGGAATGATATGAAATGTAAAGTCCTCTCGTTCTCTGCCAATCTGGCATAATTTCAGATATGTTGATATAGAAAAAATAGTGACATCAACAAAAATGCTGCCCAGGACATTAAATTACTAATAATCAGGTAATTTTATACACATCTTATATAAGTCTGCGCTATTTTGTCTTGCGCTATTTTGTCGGGAAATTTTGCGCTATTTTGTCGGCGCCATTTTGTCGGCGCTATTTTGTCGGCGCTATTTTGTCGGTGCTATTTTGTCGGCGCTATTTTGTCCGCGCTATTTTGACGGGTCACCAGTTTGAGAAACGATGTAGAAATTAAAATTCAGTCTAATGCTGTAATATATTTAAACAGCCCTCGCTATACAAAGGCATACACACATTTACTTTGACTTCCCATAGGTCATCTGTTATGTAACGAAATATTCAACTTTTCAATATTTATTTTTTTTTCTTTAAATAACACTAATATATTTAAAAAAAAACAGTTGATAAGTGAAAAGCTATAAAATAACAAAATATTTTTTTTTAAATTTAAGCAGTTTATAAAGTTATAAAAAATTTTGAAAACTAGTTAATTTACTACTACAATACTACAATAGTAGATCTATATCTATTTCTATTATATTTCGTTCAACTGCATTATAAATTTTTCAGGAGATTTACTGATATAAGAAACAAGATTATAAAGAAAGTTTGTGTCATAACAAAAATATCATAATTCTTTTTTAAACAAAAATGAGCCTCTAACCCTCCCCTCGATTCTGAATGGCCATATTCTAGCATTTTTTTTCCACCATCACATCATATCCTAAAAGTGCAACTGAGCTTAAAGTGCTTCAGTGAACTACAGTTGTAAAGACTAGCCTTTGTTTATCAGGAACTGATGGAACACACTGTACGTGCACCCCACTGAATTCTGAGTAGTCAAGTTTTAGCCGATTTTGTTTTTACACCTTTAAATGTATATACAACTAGTTCTTCTACTGAAGTAAAAGTTGTATGGATCAGCTTTTATTGTAATAAAATACAAAAGTTAATTGGGAGTTGATAGCCGTCAATGTACGGCTTTATTATAGGCTTGCAATTATTTACACTGTAATGAGAGTGAAATATTTATAGTGCATGGTAGCGTCGTATTTCTGATTTGGCTATTCATTGTCGTTAATTATTCATCTGTTTTTAAAAAGGTTTCACAGATGTTGCATAAACTTAACATAAAAGCCGTTCTACAGGACATCAGCTATAACATGTACGAAATCATAACCACCTTTACCATGTTGAGGAACACTTCAGGGATGACAAGCCAAGTAAGGGGAGACTGCTGACAGACAAACGTATGTATTAAAATACTCAGAATTTAAGTCATTGGTTAATTTGCATGACTTAATGCATGACGCGTAGGACGTAATCATCTTCTTTTTTGAAGTAACGTCTGTATTATATAAGATAAGATAAGATACGTAGTGTCGAGTTGGTGCTGCCTAGAATTTGCAGTCAGAGACACATCGAGCAAATACCTCATGTTTGGATTTCTGGAGTTATTACAAAATTTGGTTTACATTCCGTATTTTGATTCGTAGTGTATTTTTTATTGACGTCTTGCTTTTCGATCAACAATAAAGCTTAGTTTAACTTTCTGTGTCCGCTTCTTAAAACGTTGAAAGCGCTAGAACCTTAAGAAGAAAGTCAACACTTTCCATGAAAATGGTTCAACGCTTTTTATGCCTTTGTATCATGAGCTTTATTTTTGCTATTGTTGAGAATAGATTTCTTTTATTTCCCAACCTATTTGAGAAAGTCTAGGTTGAGATCCACTCTTTGTGTGCATATTTAACTAGTTCTAACGTCTTCTGGTATGATGTTATAAATGTCTCTTTGACTTTCTCCCATCTATTGTAAACATCGTCTTCGTCTTCATAGATTTACTGAAGCTATTGAGGCCAGCCACAATTTACTTTATTTATTTGCAAGCCAAAATTATATTTATTTATTAGCCTGCAAAAGTTGCATTTATTATTGGCCTGCCAAAGTTTTCTCTGATTATTAGGCCGCCTACGTTTTCTTTCTTGGCCCTTCTAATGTTTCTTTATTGGCACGTATATGTTTTTTTAAATTAGTACGCCTACGTTTTCTTTCTTGGCCACCTCATGTTACTTTGCTGACCCGCCTACGTTTTCTTTATTGGTCCGCCTACGTTTTCTTTATTGGTACGCCTACGTTTTCTTTCTTGGCCCACCTAATGTTTCTTTATTAGCCTGCGACATTTTTGTTTATTGGTTCGCCTACGTTTTTTTTAAAGCCGCCTACGTTTTCTTTATTGGCCCTTTTATTAAACAGCTTGCCCATCACTGATTTAAAATCATCAAAAGTTGGAAGTGTGATGCAAAGAATGAAGAGAGGCTTGCCAAGTGTGGGCAATGGTCGAATGAATATCATTAAATGTGAGAATGCTTGATACTGATTAGCGAGCTATTAAAAATAGGCATTCAAATATTGCAATTGCTTTATAAATAATAATTATATGAGTGAAATAAATTACAAAATTAAACAATATTTGTTAGCACTTTGAAAGTAACTTCAGTAAAGTTTTAAAGTTGTAGAAGATGTTGACTATATTTGAAATTAAATGTTTAAAAATGTAAGATTTTCTTGAGAAGGCCAAGGAATTAGCAATACCTAAACCAGAAAGACTACATAAGAAATAGTCTGTCTTCGTTCCCTTCCTTTTGTTGCCCCCAGACACACAGTTTAAGAAACGTTACAGACATTAGAACTAGGATATTATTAAGCGTCCTTTGAAGACAAAGGTATTCAGATATTTCTATAGAACCGACGTCTAGATTTTACCCCTAATGAAAGGGATGAAATTTAATTATTAACATGGTTTCTTTATGTAACACTAATGTAGTGTTATTCGATCAAAATAATTTCAAGAAAATAAGACATTAAATGAATATCAATACAGAAATAGCATTTATATTTTTAAATATAATACAGTTTGTAAAGTTAAATGACGAAAACCCATACTTCTAAGTCAGCATTTCATTTATCGTGAATTACTCTAATCTTTTTAATTCCATTATTTTGTTTTCCACAACTGCATCATAAATTTATAAAGAAATTAACTGAAAACTACAAAAGAAATAAAGCAATGATCTAGCAATGTTTTTGTCTTGATTTTTAGGCCGGGTGGGGTTACTATTCAGGGACCTCCAAAAGCTAAGGGCCCCAACAACATAGGAAAAATAAACAATTAGTTTTTCTATTACCAATTATATACAATACGCAAATCCCCCTCATAAATTTGTACTGGAAATACTTTAAATCTTTCGGTTGGTAACATTTTCGTGATTAAACAAATGTCTGCTTTTAATGTGCTTGTAATATAATACACAACAAAAGCTCATCATTTACTTCATTACATAAACCCTAAAATTGTACATTTGGTGTCACTAATCATATTAGATCTACTTGGAGAGAGAGACGGTGGCCGAATAAGTTTTAGACAGCGAGAAAACAAAGGCCACGATTCTTGAAGAAGAGCGTGCCACACGGAAAATGGTCAACTGGTCTACAACCAAAGCGAAAGGCACCTTGACTACACAAGTGTTTTTTTTTTTTAAATATGGAGTTTAATATTTTAATAACATATTATCTGGCTCTATCATAATTAGTATTGTTTTGTTATATATTTATTAGCCCCAAAGACAAGCTTTAAAGATGACAGGGGCGGCCCTAGCAGTGCGCGGGGCCCTGGGCGAGCGTCATGTGCGGGGCCC
>JADKLZ010021351.1:21556-38976 GCA_021533235.1 Biomphalaria straminea | reverse complement strand
TATAAGCCATGGTGTACTAAGCCACTTCACAGGTTATAAGCCATGGCGTACTGAGCCACTTCACAAATTATGAGCCATTGCGTACTGAGCCACTTAACATGTTATGAGCCATGACGTACTGAGCCACCTCACAGGTTATGAGCAATGGCATACTGAACCACTTCACAGATTATGAGCTATGGCATACTGAGCCACTTCACAAGTTATGAGCCATGGCGTACTGAGCCACTTCACAAATTATGAGCCATTACATACTGAGCCACTTCACAAGTTAAGAGCCATGGCGTACTGAGCCACTTCACAATTTATGATCAATTGCATACTGAGCTACTTCACAGGTTATGAGCCATGGCGTACTGAGCCACTTAACATGTTATTAGCCATGACATACTGAGCCACTTCACAAGTTATGAACCATGGCGTACTGAGCCACTTTACAGGTTATGAGCTATGGCGTACTGAGCCACTTCACAAATTATGAGCAATGGCGTACTGAGCCACCTAACAGGTTATGAGCCATGGCTTACTGAGCCACTTTGCATGTTATGAGCCATGACCTACGGAGACACCTCACAGGTTATGAGCCATGGCGTACTGAGCTAATTCACAGGTTATGAGCCATGGTGTACTAAGCCATTTCACAAATTATGAGCCATGGCGTACTGAGCCACTACACTTGTTATGAGCCATGGCGTTCTGAGCTACTTTGCTGATATGGCCTCCACATCACTAAATGCGTAGTTTGTAAAAAAAATATTTATAATAAATATAAAGGTTCCGGCCACTAATGATGATCAGATGAGCCCTTTTTTATAGCAGAATATTACAAAATCTGTTACGAGCACTACTATTTGTCATACGTATGCTTGTAAGCAGGAACAAGGTCAAGGCTAGCCGAAAAAAAATGAAGTCCTTGATCAGATAATCAAAAGTGCAGATCCAATTGTATGAACTAGATAAGGTCACACACAAAGGCGGGAAAAAAGCAAGGTGAAGGCTGAATATGGCGTGAGTATGTTAGGAAGGTAGAGAAGTTTTGGGAACGAGATTATAAGAAATATACTCTAGTTAAAGTTTTTGGATTCTGTTGAAGTCAGTTACAGTCTGGGTCAGTTTGAGTTAGAACTCAGAGAGTGTGAGTTAGATTCTACATGTCGCTTGTTAAAATTATATATATTTATTGTTTCAAGTTCAAGTTTAAAGAATTTATCTCTAGAAAATTAAATCTACTCTGTCATTTATTAGTAGTAGATCTATTTACGATTCCGCATGTCATACGAAGTGAGATGTGCAGTACAAAATCTGTCTATTCAAACAACGCCCTGACACGATTATTCATAGCGGCCCATTAGGCTACAAGTTCTTCGCAGGGCCACCTGCCTATTTTGTTCCGAGCTATCATGAATTTGCCTGAGATTTACTCAGATCGCCCCTGGATCTAGGTTATTGGGTAAGTAGAGATACTTTAATATTCAGAGTAGGTTCGACTTTTTCTATTATGTATCCAAAAATACTGTTTGATATATAGTAGAGTCTTGTATATGGAACACCAACAATGAGAACTAGGTCAATTTTCTTTTTAATTTTTTTTTAGGTCAAGGTTTAAGTTAAAAAAAAAACTGAAAGCAGATTCTTATTCTGCAACTAAAGGACTATAAAAATAGCAGTGTTTCTTTGAATTACCACTCATAGTCAAGATTTCATTTTAAAATACAACAGGCCACTTCATGCTCTTATACGAAACGCAGTTTTTGTGCTTTCCCCTTCAGCGCACGGTGAACACAGTCAAGAAACACCACTATGTAATTGCTAATAAATTATATCTAAAAAATATTATATATATCCCTTATATGGCATTATGGGTAGGAGAATTGCCTGGGGAGGTTAAAGCATAGATTTTCATACATGGTTTCTGGGAATCTCAAAAACTACCCTCTGCTTTGGAAAAGTGGAACAAAAATAAAGGAACTTATTTAAAATTGGACATTTGCAGTCCCAATAGGTCGTTTTTAGCTCCAAACATAAAAACAAATGAGTTATAAACAAAAAAAAAGCGACCTGTTTACTGAATGAGAATCGGATGAGGTGTTCCATATACAAGACTCTACTATAATAATGACGATGTCTTGTATTTCTTAGTTGAACTATGAGCACAGTGTTTCGAGATTCACATGCCTACGCTAACCCAGTGGTTAGAAATTGATCAAGACTTTGGACTATGTACATGGATACATTATATGGTAGCTAATAGACTAAATCTAACTTATCCCTACTAGATCTACATAGGGTATGATTGGCATGTAGGCTACATAGACTACACTATTTCTACACACAAGGCAATTCACGCAAGAGATGCAGAACATTTTAATATTGTGGGATTATTGCATGTGCACATATATATGGATTTCTTTTTTCAAACATTTATATTTCGGATTATATTTCGGATAATTTGGATATTCCATTCTTCAAATATCTTGGATTATAATAACACGGATTATCTGAACAGGATAATTTTTTACGCTCAGGTAAGGCTTTTTTTCCTAGAAGCAAAAATAGAAGAAAAAAATTGGATTCAAAAAATTTCAGGTAACTGAAATTTCGCGAAAATTCTAGATCTAAATTAATATCATTATTTATAAGGTGGGCTACCAATTTATATATTATGTTAATTCTAGATCTACTATGCCATCTTCTTTATATTGAGCATAATTATTATAAATCTAGATTGGATCTAAATCTAGTCTATAAGTATTTAAAGACAGTACCTAGTTAAATCATTTGTTCTACTAACTAGATATCAATAGATCTACTTTGAATGCTACATTTTCCCACTGATTTGTTCTTCTATTTTTCTTCTATATTTTTTTTTAATTGTCTAATCCAGTGATGCCCAAAAAAGCTTGACCTGGGGGCCATTTTAATTACCGCATTCATGTCCCGGGTTTAGGGGTTAACTTAAATGAAATTTAAAAAAAAAAACGAATGGAAATCTCTAGGCCCAGAATGCCGTCATATTAGAACAACACGTCATTCCATTCAGATCTCTCCTGGGCCTTTCGTCTCCAGGCCCTGACCTCAAGCTGTTGTAGATCTGCCATTTATATGTTGTTTTTTTCTTTTTAAACAGCCAAGCCTTTTTTTTTTTACAACATATTTGCTTTTTATCATGTCCCACAAAAATTAAGATCCGTTCCCTTTTCCTGGTAGATTCTACACTCAAAGAGTTTAATTTCCTAAACGCACACGTGAAAGGTAATTGTACCAATCAATAAAAGAAAAAATGTGTTCCTTGAGGTAGGAATAGATTTATATTTGATCCTTTTTGGTTTTTTTAATGGCGGGATTATGGAGACCTTGTACCGACGTTTTCGTCGGTCAAAATATTGGGCATCACTGATCAAATGCTTCTTAACCTGTCTCTTAATCACTCACAATATACCAACGCAGGCACTCACACACACATATACACACACATATATATATATATACATGACACACGCACACATATATATGACACACGCACACATACATGTGACACACGCACACATACATTTTGCACATGCACACATACACATGACACACGCACCCATACGCATGACACACGCACACATATATATATGACACACGCACACATACATATGACACACGCACACATACATGTGACACAAGCACACATACCTGACACGAGCAAACTATGCAGAAGGTTTGTGTTTACTGTTATATGTTTAATTCTTAGTTACATTATTCTCTTGAATCAAACTTCATATGTCAGTCACAATAAGGCCCACAAGGTCTAAGTGGTCACACTCTGATATACATACCATGGTTTGAAATGTGTATATTCTTAATGTTAGCTACTCTGCAGAACCAAAAAGCTATTGACGCGAAAATTATGAAAACAAAAACAAAAAACATAATTAAAAGACACGGAAAATATCTAATGGAAAGAACTCAGCACTAACAACGTTATCTCTCAAAACTGTAGAAGTTATTTCCCTTGTTCTGTAACAAACAGAAGCATTAATTGCCAATAATTAATTGTCTTCTTGATTATTTTTCCATATTGATTTTATTCTTGTCTATGTAAATATATATTTCTATAAAGCTCCTAATTGATCCTAGAATGGGTGTAGGAGAAATAACGTGTACAATTTTTTTTTACCAGACAGACAGACAGTAGGACAGACAGACAGTAGGACAGGCATGCAAATGACAACTGTCACTAACATAGGGAAAAGTACATATCTGAACAGATAGACTTCTGATAGAAGAATAATCAAATATTCTCTATTGAACTGAAAACATTGGAAGTTAGTTCGTTCCTGTATCTGTAACTTACCAGTAAGAAGTTTTGGGTTAACGATTTACAAGGATGTCATATAGCCAGCACAACGACACATTTAAAGTCTGTAATATGCTCTAGATTTACCTTAGTCTATCGGGTTCGAAAACTTTTTGGAAAGTAAAAACATTAGGAAAGATTACATTTTTATCTAAAGCACTGGCGCTGTTGAAGCTACTTTTACTCTTTATCATTAAATTTACATTTACATCATTCACGGGAGGTTATCAGTGCTAAAATACTATCAAAATTAAATCTCATAATTCAAAATAAGAAAAAAACATTCATACATTAAAACAGTTTAATACATTTGTATTCGTCTTATACGAATAAAACATCTTCTAATTTGTTGTACGACTTGATATGTAATGTTATTTTTAAATTAGCGTAATCAGTAGATCTAAACAATCATTGTAATACTTTATTTTATACTATAACTATTAGAAATTTAGACATTTAATACCTTGAAAAGTAATCGTTACTATTGTCTAGAAGTTTTTGATCACCTACGCATGTAGGTTACTTATTGTTGATTAAATGATTAATAACTCCGTCCACTGAATATATCCTTACAAATACACATTAATCATGAACATCTTGGAATTAACACGTCCATAGGATGAGTGACCGTTATCTCCCAGTTAACTAATGGCTCAAACCCACCCGTCTCTTGTCCCTCTTATAATAATAATAAGAATATGAAGAATAATTAGTAATAATAATAATTAATAATAATATTCTCGTTGCCTGTCAGAGGGTGGTATTGCTGCAGACCTCAAACATCATCAGAAAATTCCTCAGTTGAAATTAAAGCCTTTGAGGGGGGGGGGGCGGTCCTCCTTTTATTTAGAAATCATAGATTGTGAACAAAATTTCTATATAATATAAGCTACATATTGATGTTTTAACCCATTAGTATATTATGTCGCACAGACACTCTGATCTCAAATTTTACCATCAGTTAATATAAAATGAACCAGGAAATTAAGAAATTACAAAGTAAAAAAAATAATTGTCACTAATATAATATATCATATGCTATAAATTAAACTCTTTTATCGTGCCGCCCGACCCCCTAATTTTTTAATGCCAAACGCAATCATTAGCAGAAATTATAAAAAGGAGCGAGGATTACCGTTTTAACTTTACCGCCCTCTTCCCTGTCCAGACAAAAACATGACGTTTTAAAACACAAAAGTTAAATATGACGACACAGTTTATTCAACTGCACACGAATTTATCTTAGAATTCATACGAAATTTTTCATTTTAAAATGAACAATTGAGATGAATTCTGAACCCAAATATATAAGTTTTATAGTTTGTTTACATTGGTTGCTGTTTAACTTCCTCTAAATTTAGAATAGTTCCATGGTTTGCACAAGTCGCGTCATTGTTTTTAAGTTAACACTTCCCCTATTTACGAAACAAATTACTTGTTCCTAATTTTGGCATATCACAATCCTCATTTCAAGTGGAATTTCAGATATTTATAGTTTTTACAATTACGCACGTAAAACTAATTAATAAATTAATTAATTAAACTAATTATCGCAAACAAAAAATTGCTACCGCATTTATCAAAAAGATATTTTGATATGATAATTTCATGTTGTTTAGTTGTCCATTTTTAACATCATTAGTAAATGGTTGGTATAAATATAACATAATAATAATAAGGCTTGTCTTCAAGTCCAAAGAATAATGAGGAACAGGGCCGGTCTTAGGCCACTGCAACCAATCCTTCCAGTTTGAGATACACTGGGTAAAAAAAATTAAGTTAAAATGATTAATGTTTTCTATGTTTTCATTTCGTATGTAATTAATTTACTTGTATCCCATGATTCCATAGTGACAAGAAACGTGTCACGTGAGAAATCAGGTTTAAAAAACAAATGTCCGATAGAACCAGGTCTCTGAAACTTATACACAGTGACCACACATTTAACCTAATGATCGTGAATCGGACATCACTGACATAGTTTAATTCTCGGGGTAAGCTTGTTAATTTATATATACTGTACGCGCGTTTATGCTTAGGATTAGGGTTTAATGAGCGTTAGGGTAAGGGTTTTGAAAAAAAAGCCCCCCCCCCCCGCTCCAAAGTTCTGGATCCGCCAGTGTGCAGAAATAACCTTGTCAACCACAGAAGTTGTCCTCTTGCTAGGTTACAATGATGTTATAAATCATTTAACGAAGAACGTAGGAATCATTTGACGCCCAGACCTCTATGCTAGATGGCTGCACCTCCAAAACTTGTTTCAGTATGAACTGTTTCCGTTATACAAACAATATCGTGCTTGTGAGGCTAAGTGCGCTTGAACTTGGCTTGGCTTAGCTACCTACAAAGGGGGTTTGACTCGGGCAGAGTTGTGACTGCTTAGCAACTTAAGGCAGCCAACTAAAGGAAAACCAACCTACAAGAAAACTAACTCCTAGATTGGACCAAAGCGCTTTGAGCATGCTATTGGCATAAAAGTAGCGCTATATTGAAGATATAATAATAATATTTACACCTATTAAAGTATACAGCAAAAATTGTGTTTCTCTACTTAGTATCCGTAATTTTGATTTTTTTACTAAAGTTACAATCATAGACATAATAAATATAGACTGGAAAAAGGAACTAACTTCATGTAATTTGAAAATATGAATATCTATTGAATTTGGATTTTCGAATTATGAAAAATGCATAGACATAATGGAAAAATGTAAAAATTGCATGATCTTCAGTCTTAGAGATTAAACAAAATTTATAGACATAATATAAAGTTCACACAATTGCAATTCACAAATTTTTGTTTCATAAAACTCTCTTATTGGCCAGTCTATATTTATGTATGTCTATGGTTAAAATATTCGATGACGTATTGTAGTTACAATAAAATATAAAATATATAATTACATTTCCAAAATTCGTTATTTCTATATACATAACCGTAAGTCGTATTCCTTTTTGAACGCTCAAATATCCAAAATTTGGGCTTACAAGAAATCATCAAATTATTCTTTCCGTACATGTACTCTAACATGTACTCAAACTCTAACCAGACTGCCTTTGGTATTCCATGGTGTGAACAAAACCGAATGACGGACTTGGACTTCGCCGATGACGTTGCACTACTCGGGGCGACAAATAAAAGTATACAAGAAATGACGGAGAGCCTAGATAGAGAGGCACCCAAAATTGGCCTCCGCATAAACTTGGATAAGACAAAAATTTTGCGAGTGGGATATAAGGCAAAGGGTGCCCCTGTCAGACTTGGCGAGTCAACGCTTGAAGAGTTGGACAAGTTCACTTACCTTGGCAGCATCATAACAAATGATGGGGATGCACACCATGATGTAGTGTGCCGAATAGGAAAGGCAGGGAGCATTTTCCAAAGGCTGCAGCCTATTTGGACAAGCCAAGCCATTGGACTCGAGACAAAAATACACCTTCTCAACACAATTGTCATTCCAACTGCAACATATGCATATGAGACATGGAAGTCATCTGTCAAAATTGAGAAGAGACTAAATGTGGCTCAACAAAAATGGCTGAGACGGATTCTGAGAGTCAGCTACACAGATCGGGTCTCAAACAAGGAAATCCTATGCCGAACTGGGAGTCGAACACTCAGTGAGGTTGTGACAGAACGTCGCATGAGGTTTGCGGGACATGTTCTACGACAAAATGAACTACGCATACCAAGAATTGCGTTGACATGGAGGCCAATACGAGGAAAACGTAAACAGGGACGTCCTCGTATAACTTGGCGTCATACCTTCATGGAGGACCTCAAAACAGTGGACACCAGATGGGAGGAGGCTTCAGACATTGCCAATGACAGATCATTATGGAGACAGCTTGCCGCCCAATGCGCCGAACGGCGCGGGAGGACCTAAGTCTAAGTAAGTAAGACTCTAACAATGTGAGTAATAACGTGTACACACATTTTACTAGACAGACATAGTGAGTTGATATAATAAAAATATATTCTTTCAAAATCGCTGGCGTACAGTTACAAGACACTTACTTGTCAATATTATAGTCAATAGTATGTAGCCATGTATACATATTGTATTATCATCTTACAAAATTATCTTTGGGGTAATAGAAATATAACAAAACTATACTAATTATGATAGAGCCAGATAAGGTTTTATTAAAATATACAACTTCATAATTTAATAAAATACTCAGAAAGACACAAAGAAAAAGTCACATTCCTCGTCCCATATGCTAGAACAAATTTGTACAAAAGCTCCTTCTACCCTAGCGCTATTAGAGCATGGAATGGATAGCCTGAGCTAGCCAGGAAAACCAGTGACTTGGCAGAATTTAAGTCATTGGTTAATATTCATGACACGTAGGACGTAATCATCTTCTTTTTTGAAGTAACGTCTGTATTGTATAAGATAAGATAATGCTCTAATGAATAGAACGATATCTCACAATCTACACCTTTGAGGAATCAATGCGTCTATATATAGGAGCAGAATCATTTGTATGAGTTTATTTGCCATTAGCTTACCCGTTCTCCAACTCTGTCCCACGGCTCCAACGCACTGACTTCCTTAGTCTGTAGCCCATTCATACGTCGTTCCTGACAGTAAACAGACATAGAATAGACAGGGTTAAAAAGATACACACTCAGAGGCGGCACCCATCGAATTCTTCAAATTGGAGCATACATAGAACACACAATAAAAACAGTATTTGAGAGCTGACAAATGGCCACTCATTTAAAGAAGCTTAAAATGGATCAACATAGAGTCATAGACGATACCCAGTAAAAACACAGTATGATTTAATGAAATCTTGGAGTTTATTTTTCGTTGTTGTTTCTCAATCAAGTATTGGTGTAATCATTTTCTTAATCGATGCTTTCAGAACTTGCTTGTTCTAATCTCAGTAGCAACGAATGTGAGGCACGGGAAGTTATCCGCAATGGATGGCTGCCTGGTCTTGCGGTTTGCTCGCTGGACTGTCGTTCAGATTTATAGATGGTCCAGGGTTCAAACCCTGCCCGCTCCCATCCCCAGTCGTCCTGCGGGAGTTTTGGACGAGGAAGTAATTATCTTCAACTCTGAAAGAACATCCGAAACATGTAAAACATTTTACAAAGAAACAATTCAATGCTAAATAGAATTCAGCAACAATGTAAAGAAAAATGTTTGTGTGCCTTTTTATTTGAATATTATGTAGCTATCACAACTATTCTATTTATTTCTATCTTTAACTTGATAGCAACTACCTTAAGTCTCGATTTTTAGGTTCCGTTGTGATTTACGAAAATAACCAAATAACGCTGGATCGATGTAACACATAGAAACTTTAATCAACTTCACTACATCTCACAACAAGCTGGACTCTCTCTCTCTGACAACTGACACACTTCCGTCATTCGCGCATATGTGAAAATAGATTATACATTCATACACACATTCATCCGTGACAGTAGCTATCTGAGACACACCTAATTGTAATTTCTATTGTAAGTTGTTTTTTCCAATCAGTTCTTTGTATTTCATCAAATTCTATCGCATGATTCAGTAGTGTCGTTGTGACCTACCAATACACGAATCACGTGACAAAGACGTCGTGTCCAATACAACTTCATCTCTGAAACTTCATTGGTCAGTAAATACTCATGCTTTGCTGTGCTGGGTAGAGACGTTTTACGGATCAGATATGGACCATGGGCCGTGGTTTGGACATACTTGCTATAATTGAGAATAGGAACATAGTTTCCAAGCCATCAAGAATATTAAAAATATATTTATACATGTGAATAATTTAAGGGGGGATAATAGACTGAAAAACAATTACAGTTGTGATTTACGGAAAAAAAAAACGCTAACACATATTTATATATTAGTTAAATTTAATATTAAATTTCAATTGGCATTATTTATTAGATATAACTTTTTTAAAATAGCCTTTATATTAGGAAAATATATTTTTGAAACTAAGATATTTGCTTACATTAAACTGTATATTAATTACTTTAATGTAGACATATACTTTAACACACTTCAACTTTTTATTACACATAAATACAACTATATTGCAATTTTAATATAATTTTGAACGCCTTACCCTTAAAGGCCGCATTATTCAAATTATCATTTTATTATCGACATTTTATGGACTATAAACGGTGACCCGACAAAATAGCGCCGACCTTTATGTCCTGGGCAGCATTTTTGTTGATGTCACTATTCTTTATATATTTAAAGATCGAGTTATTTGTGCAGCTCTTCTCAGTACATGCACTGATTGATCAATGTGATGTACCACTTATATATGCGCTACTGCCATCTAAACAAGAAGCTGACTATGTTCAACTCTTCAAGAAACTGCTGCAGCTAAGACCAACTCTTGCTCCACAGAGTGTGATGTCAGATTTTGAGAAGGCAAGCCAAAATTCAGTTAGCATAGAATTCCCCGCGACCAGACTTGTTTCGCCAAATTTTCCTCTTATTTTTCATTTCATAACTTTGTTACCTTAGTGCTGCTATTATTATATGTTAAGTAACTTGCTGTCTTGTCTATAAATATTAAGTTAGCGAGACGTTCGATGTCTTTGAAGTGAGACCTAAATAATTTAATCTTGATTTAATAGCCCAGGGGTTCTCAACATTTCTAGTTCCGTGACACCATCGATTCGTTTCACACTTTACGGTGTGCACCATTATTTAAAGTATTTTCGTTGATGGATCTAAATAACTATGAAATTTGCTAATATTATATTATATAATGTTATCTTAAACAGCCTACTGAGTAATATGCATGGTATATTCATTATTAGAAAGGTAACATTGCCAAAGTTTCGTAGTCAGTCTTTGTAAGATCATTACGAATGTCTCTTAGTGTATCGTGTATTTCTTGTGTATTTAGATGTGATAGCTAACAAGCACTGAAATCCTGTTTCTCAAAGATATGAAGTTGTAAATGGAAGAAGAAGGTGCTTCAAAATCTCAAACACAACGAGATATGACTGGAAATGCTTGATCCAGTAATGTGTACATGATATGTGGGAAGCGTGGTCGAGAGGCCAACTGGCTTGAACTTGGCTTGCTTGGCTACCTAGAAGGGGGCTCGAGGATCGACACCCGACTCGGGTAGAGTTGTGTTAACTGAGCGCCTAAAGGCAGCACGGGAAACCAACTCATAGGTACCCCCTCCCCTCACTGTTTACAAATGAGATTGGACCAAGCGCTCTGAGCATTCTATAAGCATCAAAGTAGCGTTATATAAAAGCTATAATAATAGCCTATAATAATAATAATGTGAGAGACAAATTCATTTTCTCAGCATCGCTATATTTGAGTTGAACATTTCTTTCTGTAATGTCTCTAGAACAGCTTCAACTAGAACTTTGTATGGGCTTGGGTGTTCCCTCGGGCTTTTTGTATATATTCCCCACTTTTTAAGGGAGTTTTCGATCCTGGCAAAAAACTGCTCCACTTGCTTTAGGCAAATGGCAAACAAGAAATCATTTAGTATGGAACGTATGTCCGCAAACACGCGCAAATGTTCTTGGACAGTAATAATATTTGAAATCTATAAGGAATGTATCAATCTGTTTCAAATTTCTTGATAGAAAGTGACTCTAGGTGTTCATATAAAAAAAATTACATTCATAAATCATTGAACAGCAGCTCATTCGCTACCTAGCCCTGTCCCACGACGTCATAGCTCGACCTTTCCAAATCTTTTGCCATGCATCCGTGTTTTAATAGACGTGTAATAAAGTCTCAACATCTAGTAACATTTCATTCACTTTTTATGAACAATTCATATCTCTCTATCTTCCCTTTTCATTTAGTATCCACACAACGTCTTTGTTTTAGAGCTGGGGTTCTTAAACTGTTGGGGTTCGACCCCTTTGTCTGTGTAAATATGCCATCGTACCAGGGACGTAGCTAGGGATTCGGGGGCCCGGGGGATCGACCTCTTTGGGGGCCCCTTGCATTTTGACATTCGACATATGACATGACATAATGAACGCAAAAAATATATAAGCCCAAGATCAAATTGGTTGAGAATATCAGTAAACCTAACGAAAAAATCATTAAGACTCTTTTAATGAATAATACCGTTGTTTATTAGCTAAATTATACACACGTGACAAATCTCAATTCATATCGCTTCACGTCGTGCAACAAAGAAATCTATAACATCATTTACATCGATACTTTCTAGTATTTGTGACTTCACTGACATTAAAGCCATGTTAAGCCTTTCTTGCGTCATTGTGTTCCTGGGATAGTTATTGATGAACTTGAGCTTTGAGAATGACGCAATGGAAGTGGCCTGAGTTAGCGGTATTCGGAGCAGGTTGCAAGGTTTGAGCACACGTTATTACCATATGAAGCCCGTTTCCGTAATATGTCTATTGTGGTTTGTATTACTAGTTTGTTGATGAAAACTGCTCGTACATAAATCACATCATTGAACAAGCGATTTGCCATTTATTTCATCATACAAACAGGAAAAAGTAACACAGTTTGTCATAAGCGCGTCATCATCCAACAGGTGTCTTGGTTCAAGAAGAAACCCAAAGGTGTCCATTTTTTTCCAGCCTTTGTATCTGTCCTTCATCCCCATATGAAATCTGTCCAGCACTTATGTCGCAACACGTTTGAATTGCAGTTCTATTGACAGTCTTACATTAGAACTCAACTTCCCATAAAGTCTTTTCTTTCTTCTGGTTGTTTTGATTACAGGGAATCCATAGTATTCACTACCTTCTTTTGCTTTTTCGTTGGATTGGTAGATCAGCTTCGTCCGTTTCTCATCATTTAGCTGAAAGCTTGAAGGGGTTTCAATTTATTTATTGTTTATGATTTGTGCGAAAGCAATAGGATACGCACGGTTGCAGTTTGGTAAGGGTCCATATCTTGCTATGCTCGAGTATAGAAATACTCCATTAAGCATCACAACTACTGACGAGGAACATCATTCCAACTGATCCCAAACTATTGAAACCATCGGTATCTGAAAATGCAGAGACATTATGACATTAGCTAAAAATAAAACGATAATACTTAGGAAAAAAAAGGCTGAAATATAAATGCAAATAATAGCATTAATAAAATCTCGCCCTATACATTAATATCAAAATAAAATGCTTTCAAGTTTAGCATTTCATTGATTGTAATTTGATGTTACAATAATTGTATAAAAAAAAAACTTCATACAAGTTACTTAAACAATCTACACATATTTCTAAATTTTAAAACCATTTCATTGGATCAATAGTGCTACTTTTTCTTCTCTACATTTTTGAATGCCTATTTACAATAGGTCAGTA
Organism: Biomphalaria straminea; assembly: GCA_021533235.1. Taxonomy (NCBI): domain Eukaryota; kingdom Metazoa; phylum Mollusca; class Gastropoda; family Planorbidae; genus Biomphalaria; species Biomphalaria straminea. Next base: position 25,330 of record JADKLZ010021351.1, on the reverse strand, counting down.
AGTAATAGCTAGCTTTGCATATCGGTAACATTAGCATTATCTCAACCCAGGGGCGTAGCTAGGGGTTCGGGGGCCCGGGGGGATAGACCTCTTTGGGGGCCCCTTGTATTTTGGTATTCGACATATGACATGACATAATGTACGCAAAAATATATAAGCTCAAGATCAAATTGGTTCAGTATATCAGTAAACTTAACAAACAAAATTATCATTAAGACTCTTTAAATAAATAATACCGTTGTTTTTTTAGCTAAATAATGCACATTTGACAAATCTCAATTCATATTGCTTCACGTCGTACATTCTGTGCAGCAAAGACATCTATAACATCATCTACATCGATACTTTCTAGTATTTGTGACTTCACTGGCTTTAAAGCCATGATAAGCCTTTGTTGCGTCATTGTGCTCCTGGGATAGTTTTTCATGAACTTGAGCTTTGAGAATGACGCAATGGAAGTGGCCTGAGTTAGCGGTATTCAGAGGAGGTTGCAAGTATTGAGCACACGTTATTATCATATGAAGCCCGTTTCCGCAATATGTCTATTGTTGATAGTATTACTAGTTTGTTGATCAAAACTGCTCGTACATCAATGACATCATTGAACAAGCTATTTGTCATTTATTTTATCATACAAACAGGAAAATGTAACACAGATTGTCATAAGCGTGTCATCATCCAACAGGTGTCTTGGTTCAAGAAGAAACCCAAAGGTATCTATTTTTTCTAGCCTTTGTAATCTGTCCTTCATGCCCATTTAAAATCTGTCCAGCACTTCTGTCGCAACACGTTTGAATTGCAGTTCTATTGACAGTCATATATTAGAACTCAACTTCCCATAAAGTCTTTTCTTTTTTCTGGTTGTTTTGATTACAGGGAACCCATAGTATTCACAACCTTCTTTTGCTTTTTCGTTGGATTGGGTGATCAGCTTCGTCCGTTTCTCATCATTTAGCTGAAAGCAAGCTCGAGTATAGAGTTACTCCGATAAGCATCACAACTGCTGCTGAGTAGAAGAGTCAGGGACAATAATCCAACTGATCCAAAACTATTGAAACCATCGGTAACTGAAAATGCAGAAACATTACTCAACAAACGACAGATGAAAAGCAAAAAGAAATACGATGCAAAAGCAAGACTACCTAAAGATTACTCTGTCGGAGTATATATATATATATATATGCGGCCCGCCTAGTCCCCATATTTCATTAATGTGGCCCTCGGTTAAAACAAGGTTGCCCACCCATGTCGTAGACGAACAGTAACAATGTAGCAATCTTGGGTAGTGAACGAAAACATATGAGCCCCTCTCCCTCCCCTGGTATAAAACTAAAAAGGAAATATTTAAAAATATTTAATTAACAAAGAAACGGAAAAAAAAAAAGATATAAAACATACACTGACTATTATTTAGATTTAAATTGCTTACATGTAGTATAATCTTTTTTTTTTTATTCGCGTCTTTAAAATCTATTTTAAAATCTAAAGCTAAGCTAAATTAAACATATGAAAACCTCGCCTCTATTCTAAAAAAAAACAACTGTCTAACAATTGCTTTTCATTAAGTGCTTATTGATTGCATCAATCACTTGTAGATTTACTTTGAAGAGCTAAATAAATAATGTGATAATGTGATTAAAATAATATCACAAACACATATTTTTTATTATTATCTTTTATATAGCACTTCTTTCACGCTAATAGCATGCACAGAGCGCTTTGGTTCACTCTCATTTGTGGACCAGTGGGGGGAGGGAGGGGTACCTAGGAGTTGGTTTTCCGTGCCGCTTTTAGGCCTCAGCAAACACAATTCTGCACGAGTCGGGTGTCGAACCTCGAGCCCCCTTCTAGGTAACCAAGCCAAGCCAAGTTCAAGCGCACTTAGCCTCTCGACTAATACAACAACATAAAAACGGCATTCTAAAATAAATATGGCGACATTCTTGTTTTCAGTTGCGAATAAAAGATTGTTAAACTACGCCTTGATATTGGAGGATCCATGGTAATATTTACCACAAAAAAAAAGAGACCACAAAATAAGTCTTTGGTAAAACTACCAACACTTCTGCTCACATTTCGAAGTACCTGACATTAGTTGGGAAAATGTAAAGGCGGTTGGTCGTTATGCTGGCCACATGACACCCTCGTTAACCGTAGGCCTCAGAATCAGATGAGCTTTACATCATCTGCCCTATAGACCAAAAGGTCTGAAAGGGGAACTTTGCTACTTTTATTTGCAGTTACATGTTTTATGCGTGTGCGGGTTATACAATTTGATTTATACTTCTTTATACTTTATACTTCTTTTGTAATTTGTGCCGTGTTTATATGTGCGCTGGTTTTACACGTGAAAATTCTGGAATACCTAAAACAATGAACCAAAATGTTTAAAAAGAAAAAAAAACCTAGAAAATTTTCTTATTTCATATGTTATGTCAATTATTTACTAGTGCTCCGTATTCCCTAGTGCCATTAGAGAATGGAATGGGTTGCCTGAATCAGTCAAGAAAAGCCATAGACTTAGCAAAGTTTATGTTAATCATTAACATTAATCACTAGATAGACATATGAAATATGTACGTTGTAATTAATTTCTATTTTGTAGTAATGTTTGTAATGTAAAAGAATTACAGTGTAAATGTTTATCAGGATAGAAACATCCTTTTTTTTTTCATTTTGCTCTCCAGAAATTTCACTGTAAATTTGAAATAGCATTTATTTAAAGGGAAAGAAGAATCTTATGAAAATATTATCATTCTCTATAAAAATGCTGGCTTATAATAGAGAATTATTATTACGGTATTAAATTTAACATCACAACATGTATTTTATTGCAACATAAAAGGTTTAGTTTAAGTTTTTCATTAAACTTTTATTTCTTTTCTTTTAAACATTTAATTGCATTGCACTTGATTTAAGTTACGATAAAGTGAGATATATATATTTAAAATTTTAAAACTTTATTTGTTAATATATATTATGGTACATATGTTAACTATTTGGATGCCTTGAACAATTAAGGCTTCTTAAAAAAATATAACATTTCTTTCGCAATATCCACCCAAACAATCATCTTGGTACGTCTTGGTATGGTTGACGCCAAACGTGTCTTTCAAGAGAACCATAATGAAAGAGCCAATGTTTAAAAACATGTTAGCAGATACATTTTTATATGTAAATAATAAGGATTAATAACAATACTGTATTCACTGTCTTAGTTTCGCTATAAGTCTAACATAAATATATTACCAAAACTTTTTTAAAAAAAGTAACGGTTATTTCCTTAATGTTAAACAGTATCCCACTGTAATACTTGGATACACTATTTTATTTCCGACAACTCGATGCATTTTACATGTGATCCTTTATCACTACTTTTGGTTATTTTGTAGCAGTGTCTCCGCTACTTAAATTTGTCAATAAATAATATGAGTTCAATTGAGATCTGGTGTATTCCAGAGACTTCTTTTGAACCAAACATTGAAATCAAGACCAAAATATTACCAAATTGGAGCAGCATATGTGCCAACCTCTTAAATATTATGTAAAGATATCGACATTGTAAAACTGTGATACTGGTCATTGTAACTCTATGTGTATTTAACCGACAAACGGGACACAGGCCTGTGTACCTAACTAGGACCTTATGTAAACATTATCCGTGTAGGCCAGCAGTGTTTTAGTTGTCTGAGTAGGAACTATTTGTTATTTTGAAAAGGCTGAGGCTAAGTTAGTCGCACTGAGAGAGGGACAAGTTAGTCGCACTGAGAGAGG
>JADKLZ010021345.1:0-25063 GCA_021533235.1 Biomphalaria straminea | reverse complement strand
TTTTAGAAACATTTCAAGGATTTTTTAGGGACATTTCAAGGATTTTTAGAAACATTTCAATGATTTTTTAGAAACATTTCAAGAATTTTTTAGGGACATTTCAAGGATTTTTTAGGGACATTTCAAGGATTAGATTTTTTAGAGGCATTTCTAGGACTTTATTAAGAATTTCAAGGATCTTACACAAGGATCACATTCAGCACTTCACGGACCTAATTAAGACATTCCATGAACCTTGAAAGTAGATTTGTTGATTTTGTACAAGGATCGCAATAGAAAATTCAACAATTCAACTACCTTATCATGACTTATCTATAGCTTTGGTCGGCAGCCAGTCTAGAAGACGAAATTTCGATATAAAACCTACGGCTATCTATTGTTCATAGCCGTCTTAGACTTCTGTGCTAATGTGGACTACATTTAGTTTAAATATTGGTATTCTTCTGCGCGAGCCAAGTATCCCTTTAAAAATACTTTGCGCGGGATGGAGGCATTGCTATGAGTTATTATTATTAAGATCCACATAGAGAGAGCATAAGAGAAGGGTCTCGGATTGCAGATGCCATACATAACAGAAGCAGAAATAAGGCTGAAAATGCATCTGCGCCTGGTGATTTTATATGCCCAACCTGCAACCACAGCTGTGTATCAAGGATTGACCTTTTTAGCCACACAAGAAGTTGCAAAGGGAAAAGATCTTCTCTCTAGATGTAAAATGCCATAGAGAAAGACGATTTAGTTTTTAAAAAATTGTTATTGTTGCATTGTCGAGAGGTCACCTTCTGGATTGTCCTTTCAAAAATGCTTCTGGTTGTTACACTTCTCGCCGTCGTCTCGACATTTATCGGAAAGTTTTTTGTACTAATAAACTTTATTTCTGAAAACTTAGACAAGCCAATACAAAACGGGAAAAAAAAGACATTCCGAACAATTTTTGTCTCCCGTTTTGTGTGTGTGCGTGTGTGCGTGTATTTTGTCGCCACTTGATCAGCGGTGATATTGCACGACACCAGATTGCGTGTAGATGATGATGCTGTCTGGCCGGAGAGTTTTAAGCTTATGTCCGTTCCAATTAGGATTGTAGCCGCTTAAAGGATTTCTCGATTTTGAAATGTTAACAGGAGTTTTAGCACTGACCGAGTCCTGATAATGTGCTGATATTGTGCTGTTAAGTTGTCAACTGTGGCTGTTTTGTGGCCAAAAGGCGTTTTTACACTTGCAATGATTATGAAGGTAAATTGAAATTTGTTAAAGTTTTAAACTTTTTATTTTTGGTTTAACTTTTCTACCACATGTTTCTATATATATTTTTGATTAAAATAATACTAGAAGCAAAATTAATGGTAGGCATACCTTATAACCACATTTACAACATCATTAGAAAGCATTGATCTCAGAGACTTATAATAACGGACTTATAACAAAGGAGATAACGGCAAGATAATGTTGACCAAAACCCTGAAAATGTTCGAGGAAGGCAGTATTCACGGAACTACACAGACTCAGTTGCGACTTGTATATTTTGCGACATGTAATACAGATAAAGCCATCGTCTGCCGTAAGTGCTAATTTTGTTTAGCTAGCACCATAGACATAAATAAATATAGACTGGAAACAGGAAGTAAATTTATGTAACTTGAAAAAATGTATATCCATTGTATTCGGATTTCCGAAATCTGTCAATTTGCACGATCTTTAGTCTTAAAGATTAAACAAAACTACACTTCCTCCTTATTTACGCAGCATGGTGTGAAAGAAAAATGGTGTATCCAAATCCGCACTATTTTCATTCACAAAATGGCATAGATAGCATAAATAAATATACACTGGAAAAAAAGAAATAAAGGATTCAGTCCTTAACTTTGAATTAGTGAAACTAGGGATTTTTTCAGCAGAATGTTCAAATAAGCTAAAATTAAAAAAAAAAACAGTTTCAGAACAAAAAATAAACATTATGATTAATTGACATTACAGTCACGCTAAGAGATAAAAAAAAAACACAATAGTGAAAATATTGCAATACTTATATAGGTTATGGCTGAAATAGATATGAATACTTAACTTTTATACTGCTCATGCTGTATAGTACCATAGTACACTAATTTGCAAATCACAAATGTTCCCTTCATAAAAATATCTTATTGGCCAGTCTATACTTATTTATGTCTATGGCTAGCACCTGCCTTCGGCGTAAAATAAAATTGATGAGATAATACTCTCGACGACCTTTTTTACTTTAACCCTATTGTTTTCTTTAAAAAATCTATAAAACTATCATATTCATACAACATTCTTTGGATCTTAGGATAGTAAGAGACGTGTACGACCACAGGCATCCATTATACATAAATTATCAGTAACAGAAATAGTGTCAGCTTGACTGACAAGAATCAAAACCATCGACAGCGTCTAGATTGACATATGAAATTGGCAATAGATCAGTGTCTACACTCTGAGTGATGAACAAGCATGATTAGAGACATTCATGGGATTCGAACTTAGTCCCTCTTGTCAAGACACTCACGTCGTAAGACAAAACAGGGATACATGTCTTCACTTTTCTAAAAACTTTCGCACATTCGTTTGCAAGAACAACCCCGAGCGCTATATTTCAACAGATAATCGAAATATCCTTGTCCACATATTTCATAAAATATTTCAAGTGATACACATTTAAAAAAACAACAACCAAAAAAAAAACTTTTACATATAGATCTAATTCTCTTTATGCTCAACAATTTGGATGAGAAGATTAAGTAAAGGAAAGATCACTCTTTTATTTCTGCGAATTGAGTTATCCCACAAAAAAAAAAAAAAAAAAAAGAGAGAGGGGGGAGAATAAGTAGTATTCACCCGTCACTACGGGTGGCTGCCTGGCTATATATAAACCGTAATCTTAATACTTAATATGCACGCTGATACATACCTACTTTTCAACATGTTGATTTGTTAAGGAGAAAAAAAAAAGATCAATTTTTGTTATAGAGTAAAACACACAAACAGAATTAGCATTATCTGTAAATTACAGACGCTTGTATTGATTTTTTTTTCTTTTGTCGCCGGAGTGAAAGTCGCCAGCATGTAATTATTTGCTGTTATTATTGAGTTATTAACTAAATATTGTGTCGCGGAACTTGAATTGCGGAGCTTTATTATGCGCGCCGGCTTTTTCAAATGTATTTTAATTATTTTGAATGGGAATTGTTTTTTAACTCGTTAAGACAATTTCTTCAATATAAGTCTGAGCAATCGGTTCTGTTCGTCTTTATGCTATTTATAGAAATCAATACCATTTGACCAAATTTTGTTGAAACTTAGTATGAATATTTTTTATATCCTTAGTGAAGATTTGGATGGATAATATTTTTAAAGAGGGGTAGGGAGAAGGGTGAGGAGATGTTGTAGAGTGTGTCTGTGTGGTGATTTTATTGTTGATAATTGAAAATATTTGATAATAAAAATCAATCTTATTTTATTCCGTCCTCTTCTCTGTATTTGCCCTAAAAGTTGAACCGAGGTCTTTTGGAACTCTGGGCAAATAATTGCTCGCCTTTATTGGCCTTTGATAACAAACTGTTCATTTGATATATCCCTATTACCGATTGCATGTATCGCAAGATGCTTGGATAGGAGGTGAGGCCGAAGGCGGAGCACACCAGGGAAAATCCACCATATATACTTATCTGTAATAGAGAAAAGATATTAATGCAGTTATAATTTTTGTAATTTATAAATATAAATGCACTTCTTTAAACTGATAGAAAAGCTTTTTATTGAACAAATTTTGAAACGATAATTACGTACGCAGTTGACAAATTATATTAATATACTTTATGTAGGATTCTAAATTAACACGCTAATTAGTATCAACTAAAAGTTTTTCTTCGACATAATTAGCCAGGTTCTCAATAAAATTCATTATTAACTAAGCTTTTTATAAAACACACATTTTTGAGTACATATACCTCACGATATTATGACACAATGTTATACAATAATAAAACGTAGGTAAGGCAAATTCTGTTCATATTTTAAAAGGAAATAATAACAATAGTATTTGAAAAAAAAACAACTATCCCGTTAATAATAATTCTAAGAAAAAGCTAACATTCTACGAGGGTGTGAGAAGAACTTGTCCTGGGGGCGATCTGGGGTTGCTCCTTTCCAAGTTAGCAGAAAGAAAGAGAGAAAAAAAAAACCCAGTGAAAATGGCAAACGATGAGGAAGAAGTTATCTTGAAGTCTAATTTGGACCACGGGCTAAGTTTGAATAACGGTAGAGAGAATAGGGAACCAGTGGAAGACCAGGGAAGATGGGGGAGGGATTGATGGCGAAAAATGGGGGATGGGGGTATGGCGATGTCAAGAAGAGACGGGGAGTTTCATAGGCGTTTTCATACTCTTATAAACTATATAACAAGCATAAGTCCTTAGAAGAGGAGGGAGAGAGTGATGGGGACCAATTGACTCAGTGGGGAGGCAGAGAATAGAAAAGAGCTCTATATGGATAAAGTGAGGCAGAAAGTGAGAGAGAGAGAGAGAAATGATACAAATGTTGGTATGCACTTTTAGTACCATATATAACATTTTCAATATATTTATATAGTAGTTTTGAAATGCACATTGTAACTTTAACCTGGTCACAACAGGACGATGAGGGCGATTCGGAGGTCCGAGGTTCGGGTCCTCCTCAGAGCTTATCTATGTTCCACTTTCGTTCCATTAACCTCTTCTTTCAAAAACCTTGGTCATAGTTCCATAGAAATACATTACTTTGTGAAGCTTTTATAGACTAGATTATTAGAAAAGAATGAGTTAATCTAAAACGAGAAAAATATTTCTAAAAGGCGCCTCACGTAACGGAAGGATACTTGCACATATTTAATTTAGATCATTTGCCCCCCCCCCCCACACATTTGCTTAATATTTAATGTAAAAATACTAATTTGCGGGCCCGGGGGGGGGGGGGGATTTTCAAATTCTTACTCCCTTATCTGAAACTCTAGCTGCGTCTCTGAAAGATACTGTACACATATATGCTATGCTATCTGTACGGAATACATTTGTAATGGACAATGTTTTATATTTTTATTTTTTTTTAAATGTTAAACATTCATGGTATTATGATTAAATAAATTGGCAAAAAAACATTTCCTCTAACATTCTACAATACAACTTCAAGACAACACTTAAAAATAAATATACAATGGTTGGCAATGTATTCAATTCCAAAGCTTTAAAGGTAAGTGCAGTGTTTCACATTGTTGCTACACCAAGGGATTTGTCCCGCGTGAGTCTATTAGAGTTTTCTTTTCGTCTTCTGCGCCTGTCGTCTGCTCGAAGTTTCTGTGAGCCTCACATGTATGCCTCGCGGTCTTCTTAAGGGCTCTCATACTGTCTCTTTCAGAGACCTACTGCTGCCAGATACACTTTCTTCTAAGCCAGAGGGGGCAAAATGGCGCTGAGTTGATCCTTATAGTGCTTACGATGCCAGCCACTTTTTTCTACGCCAGAGGGGGCAAAATGGCACCTGAGATGATCCTTAATGTGCTTACTAAGAGCACTGATGCTACGTCGTCCCAATGCATGAAAAAAATATTTTGTTTTCGACATCATCTTCGATTAATTATCAATCAATTTTAGTAATTTAAAAAAAAAATATATAGATATCAAACATTGTACATTTTTTGGTTAATTAGATATTGTCACAATGTTATCACAAGCAAAATAAAAAAAAAATCATTCTGTAAAAAGAAATGATATGATATAGAAGTTATCTTCCCAAATATTATTAGCTTTAAAAAAATAATAACATTCACTTAGTAAATTTTATATTTATATAATTTCATAACAGTTTTTGGCGCAGAATGAGGATGCAACCATTGACGGGAGACAGACAGCTCAAAATGTTATTTTTTATTCAATTATTATTTCTGTGTGTGTTTCATTCCCCTGATAATATTTGTTTCGTCTAGACACAAATGTCGTGCAAATAGAAACTAGATACTGATTAAATATTAACCCACAAAAAGCTGTTTTCCTATACGAAAGCTAAGCCTTTTAAAAAAAATGAAAAAGATGTCTTGTTGTTGTGTTTTTTTTTGTTTTTTTTAAATGACATTGTGCATTGAGTGTTTCTGATTTGTGACGTCAGTAATAAAATGTTTATATGCTTCATAGAACTAAGATGTCACAGATACGTGCTGGATGAGTGGTAAAGTGTTCGGCTTGCGAACTGAGAGACATGAGTTCAAATCCTGGTGAAGACTTGAATTGGTTCATTCACGGCGTCCTTTTAGGCCATTTTAGGGCACCTCTGAAAAGAAATGGTTATGTGACATAGTTGTGGAAAGGTTGTCGGTCGTTGTGCTGGCAATATGACAACTTTGTTAATCATGGGCCTTAGAAACAGACGACTTTTACTCAAACTGCCCGATAGATTGCATGATCTGAAAAAGGAACTTTTATTGTAAATTTGAATTTCTTCCACTTGGCCCCCCCCCCCCCCGCTTTTTTAAAAGTATTTTACATTTTGCTATTATATTTTGCTATCATATGAGTACAATTGTATCTGTGTTTGCCAGGTAAACAATTATTTGAGAACTTGTGTTCGAGTTGCCAGGTACGCTATTGAAAGACATCAAATACTATTTTGGTACGCCTATTATAAGCTATCTCGACATGACCGACGCAAAATTTTTCGACTCAGAACTGGACACAACAGAATGAGACAACATATGTTTCTGAGGAAGTGCTACGCAAAGCAGGTTGCCAGGACATCCGCTCTGTTATATCAGCAAAAGACGCCTTGGCTGGCTTGGCCACGTTCGTAGAATGCCAGTAGGTCGACTCCCACAGGATATCCTGTATGGCGATCTAATAGAAGGCAGAAGAGCCGCTGGTCGCCTACTCTTACGTTATTCTGATGTATGCAAACGGGACATTAAGCTCTTTAAGATCGACACCGGCAACTGAGAAGAGGTGGCACTGGATAGATCCACATGGAGAGAGAGAGCATAAAGGAGGGGTCTTTGATTGCAGATGCCATACACAACAGAAGCAGAAAAAAAGTTGAAAATGCAACGGCGCCTGGTGACTACAGATGCCCAACCTGCGATCGCAGCTGTGTATCAAGGATCTGCCTCTTTAGTCACACAAGAGCTAGCAAGGGGAAAAGATCGTCTCTCGAGACGTAAAATGACACAGAATGTTTCTGAAGCTTAAAGTCAGGACGAGCGAAACCTGCCCTTGTGGAGCATCATCAGAGAATGCTGACCGTGTCCTTCAAAGCTGCATACTAAATCAACAGACCCGAAAAAGACTCTGGCCCCAAAACCTTCCTATAGAACCAAAACTATACTGGAAACTGCCTGATCTGTAAATCACTGCACGGTTCATGTCAGATATAGGATTATTGATCTAAACCCTCCGACATGTAAAATGAGAAGAAATGAAGAAAGCACGCTTTTTAACTTTCAACAGTGCATTTTGTTTTAATGAAATGTCCTTCTGAACGGAATACAAATAGAACCAAATTGACTGTTTCAATAGCAAACATTTTTTTATCTTGCTTTGACAGGCGTCCTAAGACACAATAACAACAACAATATTTATGACTCGGTTTAAAATCTTGAAGTAACATGCCCACACATATCAATCCTCACACACACACACACAAACTTTCACGAACACATGGTCCCACTCTCTTTCGCTGTTCATTTTTCTCCCTCCAAAAAGTGGCGCCCGACTATAATATCCCGGTAATGATGCCCTCAGAACTTAGTTGTCTCTGCCCTCAGGGCGCCGAGGGAAGACTATGGATTAGCCCCCCTCACAGCTCCCCTTGTTGATCTTGTATATAAACATCGTTTTGAAATAATTATTTCCTAAAGAAAATGAGTTTTTGTGAGTTTGCCAGAGTGTTTATCAGGACTTCTAAAAATGTCTACTAATTGTTAACTTCATTAAAAGACCTAAATGTTAACATTTCTTTAAAAAATTGACTTTTAATTATATAAAAAAAAAGAAAAGGAACGTGTACAATCTGTCTAATTTCGCCTTAATTACTGCAGGAAATTGTTTGGAAAAGAATTGTTATGTAAATTTAGTAAAATGGTATTCACGAAATCAATATTTCAAATAATTCCGATATCTTCAATAAGTTCTAGATGTTCAAGGTATGATCACTTTCTTATTTACTCTGGCGCCATTTCGCCCTCACTGTCGGGGCGCCCCACAAATGTGTTGACAGTCTTTCTCCATTCCTCTTTCCCTTTCGCCTGGTATAGAATCTCTTTCGATGGCAGGCCATTCTTTTATGTTGTCTTCCCATCGCTTTCTCTGTCTGTCTCGTCTCTTTCCTGGTACTGTTCCCTAAAGGATGTTTTTTGCGTGACTTAGGACCATGTGATACTGCCAAAGAGTGTAAATTTAATAAAGATCTGCTATTCTATAAATAGTCCACATACGTTCTACTATTATCTAACAGGATTTTGTTTTGGTTGGGTAACTTAGAATACATCTCCAATGAAATTCAGAATTTAGTTTAATAGTTTGTATAAGCATGTAAATAATATCCATCCATCCATCCCAGTGGCGCTACAGCCCATGTAGGGCTCTGGCTTGCTTCAACACATCCCTCCATTCATATCTCTCCTGGGCCTTTCGTCCCCACGCCCTAACCCCAGGCGGATGCAGATCTGCCTCTGCATGTATATACTGCATATTGCATGTTTTAAGACGCAATAGGACAGAATCATGTGAAGCGGTTCGTCAGTTAAAAAAAAAAAAGTAATTCTTAAGCACCAATGACAACATGTTTACCAGTTGGTCGAGGTATTGTATTCCAGTCCAGAGATCAGAGAGTGCAGTACTTCCTGTGCCCTCACTGACCTCAACAAGACCTTCTTCTGCTAGCGGTCCATTTTATTTCACTTCTTGTTTTTACTGTCTTTCTATGTTGATATCTATGGGTTTTAATTATGTGTCGCCAGTCAAGAGACAATGGGATGTCTCAATCTTGTGTCTGGGCTTGAGTTAAGAGCATTAGTATATATATTATTGTTACTTTTCTAATAACATTACATTTCTTTCACTGTAGGCCTACATAATATTTTGTTAACTTATTAATGTTTTAAAAAAAGGCGAGGTGATTCGAATTCAAGACTGGGATTTTTAATTTCTGGGTCTTTCTGGCGTCCTGTGGCCATTGGTTGTTGTTATGGCTACATGACACACTAGTTAATAGTGGTCCACAGAAACTGATAATTTACTCTATAGATCGCAAAAGTTCGAAACGGGAACTTTTTATTTTAATGTTAAAAAATATTCTGTAGATAAAAAATATCGTTTACGATTCCTCATTTTCCTTAGTGCAATATAAAACACTCAGATAAATTATAAAGCCACATTCTTTGCTCCATATGCTAGGACATATTTACACCAAATTATTATTCTTTTCTAGTTCTATTAGAGCATGGAATGGGTCGCATGAGTCAGCAGAAAAAAAAACAATTACTTGGCCGAATGAAAAAAAAAATCAAACAAAAAAAACATCTACTTGGAAAAGTTTAAGTCATTAATTAACTTACATGGACATAACGATAGGGTAGCACGTAATTATCTTCTTTTTTTTTAAGTAACGTCTGTATTTTATAAGATAAAAAAGAAAATATATATTCAGATTGCAAGACTTACTTAGGGATAGAGACACACAAAGGTTTCCATCTTTTAGAGCCCTAGAAAGATTTTCTCGAGCTATCATCCGTCTGTATCGTCTGTATCATGCTCTTGGTTGGCATGAATGAAGTGACGTTGCGAGCTGCAACTCTCTTAAGTACAATTTTAAACCAGGGCATGGAGTGTCCACGAGCTGATCACGTGGTTTTAGTGACCTGACCGGTAGTACGGTGTGCTGACTGACCATATCCAGTGAGCACGCGCCCCTGCCACGCCCACATGGGAATAGGTCAGCCGACTAATCCGTCAATGGATCTCTGTAGTCCTTAGTCGACTTCTGACTCCATGGGAAATAAATCTTTTACAGTCCTTGGTCTCTTCTATTTCTCTAGGAGTTACCTCCATTGTGTCTTCCATGCTATTTTGTTTTTTAAATAGTTTCTCCTACGTATTTCACAAGTGCCGCTTTGTTTATTTCTGTTTTCAGAAGAGAATCTCTTAATTTTCTCTCGCTCTTTGTCTTCTCAATACGTTTAAGGTGTTCTTTTTTTTTTTCTTTTCTTCTATCACTCTTTTTTTCAACCCCTCACTTTTTCTTGTCTTCTTTCTCTTTCTTCTCTTCTACGCGTTTTATGCTCTCTCACTTTTTCAATCTCTTTCTCTCTAAAGTCTCCCGTACGTTATTTGTTATCTCTTTCTCTCTCTCTTTTTTTTAAGCAATAGCAATTATTTACCATAATGTACTTTGATTCTTTTAGCAATACGTAAAGTCTTCTTTTTTGTGTATTTTTTGTACTTTTCACTTTTCATACTATTTTCATTTTCTGTCCTCTTCCTTCATTTCTTTCTTAGCCTCAATGTGATGAGAGTTCGTACTAATTTGTTAATCGAGGATAATTTTTATTTTTTTACCTAATACAGTCGAAGAATTAGTAAATTGAAATTATAGCTTCTTAAGAATTAGTAAATAAAAAACGACATTGAAAATGTATCTTCCGCATATCGTATTTGAATCAACATTTACAAAACGTTGGCCATTTATCACTTTGTATTCATACGACTTGATTGGCCATGTAGCGAATTATCTTGTAATTCTAGATCACAGTTTAAACGTAAGAAATGAATTCATAATAAAGTGTAATTAAGGCATTATGTTTTGGATCTTCACAACTTCGATGAATAGGTTTGTAATATCAGTAAACAAATAAAGTACTAAACATCACACCCATAGTAGTTGAAATATTCCATAGATCTATCTATCTGTCTATCTATCTATCTATCTATCTATCTATCTATCTATCTATCTATTTTCAATCTATCTATCTATCTATCTATCCATCTATTTATTTATCTATCTATCTATCTATCTATCTATCTATTTATCTATCTATCTATCTATTAATGTCTATCTATTAAACTGTTGAAAATGTACTAATAATGATTATTTCCATTCATATTTTAGTTATAAAAGTTGTCGCTTATAAAAAATTATCCAGCCTAATTGTACTTGAAAACATGTACATAGACCCAGACATTCATTTATTTAAATCTCTGCTATGCATGTTTCGAATCAAGTGACTGTCCATTTTTTGCATCATTTTATTAATAGTTTTTTTTTTGTCCACAATATTATACTATAATAATTCCCAGAAAAACATACAAAGAAAAAACAGCCAATGAAAATAAACCCAGCTAAACTCTCTCGTTAATTTCTGTTGACAGATATCCTTTCAATTTCTCAAGACTTGATGACGTCATTTCCCTCTCGTTCACAAGTAATTCGTCATTTCCGTGTCAGGTAAGAGATGAAGAAACATTATGCACTGACATGAAAAGTTCAAAAATGTTTCATTTTTATGTCTTAAAAAAATAAAATAAAAAAAAGTAATGAAGAAAGTACAAAACATAAAGGAATATATACTGTCTATTTAAAATCTAACGTAATTTATTTTACAAAATTGTAAATATTTATAGAAAGTTATATTGTATTTTTTTACTGAAACGAAACAAGCTTTACAAAGGAAAGAAACTTGTAACTGATTTTCACGCTCAAATGAACAAATTCCATTGAGAACGAGGATAATTATAAAAAAGCAAGGATTATGATTAAGAATTATGATTAAGAGCAAGTATTATGATTATAAGCAGCGTAATGCCTTTTTATTTTGCATTACAGATGTTTCAACATTATTTTTATGTCATTTCCTTCCTCTTCTTTTAGCTCACGTAAACTAAATCTGCTATAAGTTTTATGTTGTGTGTCTGTCCGTCCGTTTTTCAACATACGATAAAAAATAATAACGCTATTGAAAATCATAATCATAAAAAAGACGAAAATAAAAAAGAGGAGAAAAACAACAAAAATATATTAAAAAATACATTAAAAAAAAACAACAACATGATTATATTTATTGTAATTGTATCAATCATTCTCTAGAAAGATGGTTTATCTGTGTCAATGTTACGTAATAGCTTTTTAAATGTATTTTATATTTTTAAAAATTCGTACGACTTGAATTCGAACTAGAACGCTCAAGCCTCGTGTGGTCTACACCCCAACCACTGTGATAGAGAAGTGTTTATAGCAGGTTTCATAGCTATGTATTGTTAGTTTTTGAGCGCAAAATATAAAGGGAACTATTTTAACTTATTCTGCCACATCAGTTAAGTACAATTTCTTCCCCCTGTTTAATACAAAACAAAAATAATTTATTACCTTAAATTAATTAGCAAATTGGCCAGACTTTTCTATCGTAGATTCTAGTTTGTCAGTAAAAGAAACAATTATGCAAAATTTTTACTTGTTTCGTGATGGGGTGTTTTAGAAAGAACCTGTAACATAATTCTTACTAGCTAGACAGACAGACAGACAGACAGAAATACATAGTTGATATTCAGCATTAAAAAAATATGGGGATATTAAATCTGAATGTAATAATACAATCTAATAATAAAATGTTTTCATGTACGATTCGTCCATTGAATCATCACAGTTTAAGGTTGAGAAAACATTATTTGAGTATCGTCCCTTTTGCGTCGTGTGGCCGCTTCATTTTTTTAGTTGCCTGTAATCTTCCCATAACACGCAGCGATCAGTCATATTGTAAAGAAGATAATGGGGGTCAAGCTAATGGGGGTCAAGCTAATGTGGAGGAGGAGGGGCAGTAATAGTGGCACGAGGATTTAGATTTCTTTGCTAACAACATAAGGCCGTCATTATTTAAAAAAAAAACAAAATATCACAGAAGCTTTGCACAGTCTTTGATATTTGTTTGTTTAACTCTAGGACATGTACTTTACAGACATTCTGAAACATTCAGTACAAATTAAAAACAAAGCAGTCTTGATTAAGTAGGCCTGTGTATCAAATATACATACAGAGCATACAATATACAAATATAGATACAATAATAATAATAGTTATTATTATTATTGTTAAATAATTAGTAACTCATGCATAAATCAACTCAGTGTATATAAAATCCTTGCTTGGTAATATAAATCCAGACTTTGAAACACAAATATCGGCACAATAATAATAATAGTTATTATTATTATTATTATTAAATAATTAGAAAATCGATACTGGAAGCGACACAGAATGAATACTTGTTTGTTGCTAACATAATAATATATATATAATAGTAATAAAAAGAAGACTGTTTGTTTTAACATAACGGAGGCGCGGTGGTCTAGCGGTATGCTTTAGGCTTCCAACCCGAGGTTTCGATTCAAATCCTGTTTAAAACTAGACTTTTTAACTACGACCAACCATCTTTACTTTTCCACAACTAATGTCAGGTACTCATTAGATCTGAGTGGACTCAGAGGCGCTCTACAGATCCCAACTTTATAAATCCCTTTTTTTTTTTTAATTAGGATTCGAACCCAGCACCCTCGGCTTCTAAGCCAAACGCTTTACCACCCAGCAAGCCTCGCAAAAAAAGTTCAAACCTAAGTATGAAGAAACAAAATTAATTAATTAAAACAAATTCGTAAATTCATTTATTATTTATTTTTATTGATTAGTGAATTGTTACGGACAATAAGTAATTGTGCAAAGTTTCATCCTGATCAACGTGGGAGAAAAAGTTCTTACAAAATGTGTACCCGACAGACGAAATGACCTGATGTAACGACCTCATGTAATGACCTGATGTAATGACCTGATGTAATGACCTCATGTACGTCATTTCATGAGTAATCTTTTTCATTTCGTATGTAAGTCACTTATGCATAAATCAACTCAGAGTATATAAAATCCTTGCTTGGTAGTATAAATCCAGACTTTGAAACGTTTAATGTAAAGTAGTGTACATGGTAATTAGAGATGTAGTATTGATATTGTGCATAAATAAATTGTACCATAGCTCCCAAGGTCTTAATGAGGAACTTTAATTTAAAAGTTGAAGTGGTCTAGTAAATACTCAGAATCCCTGAATAAGGAAGAAGTCAGTGAAACACTGATATAAGGCATTAGAAGATGATACAAATTAAAACGTAAGACAGAAATGATAACTCTATAGACATTGTCAAAGCCACGCAAGCCTCAACGTGCTGATTGTCAACTAAAGTGGAAGAGCTTTTGAAAAGGAGGGGGGGGAGCGGAATGTTAAGAGAGGGAATTTCGCTGGAGGAGAGAAAAAAATTAACGGCTGGACATCTTGACCAGTGTCTATTGGGCTACTTAACCCACGGTTCTTAATGGTCAAACTGTGTTTGTCCATCCTCGTAGTCCAGTTAGTGGCGTCCGGTGAACAGTCCTTGAGGTTTTCTCGTTGAGCGACTTCATCAAAGAATGGGACAAAAAAAAAAGTCGTTTGTTTCAGTTCTCATATTAACTAAAGACTGGCCTCGTTGGTTTTTGTTAACTAAGATTCAACAGTGGTGTCCGTATTGGGATCAGGGCCGGTCCTAGCAGTTGCGGGGCCCTATGCGAAACTGAATGCGCGGGACCTGGTATGTGTGGGAATAAGGATAATAAGTGAAAATTAAAATATTGTATAAGAAAAAAATTCAACTTTAAATTTTATTCTTTCTTTACTAAGTTAAAAATTGCGATCTGTACTTTATGAACTTTGTAAATAGTTACATATTTATATGCCAGTGACTTTAAAAGTATTGGAACTTCCGATATAGGTAAAAATTCGCCCGATTATTACATTTTATTAGATGAAAGCTTTTATCGCGCTTAGGATTAGCGTTTTCCGCATTGAATAACACCCACAAATGAAAATCGTGTCTATTTTTCTGGAAAGTTTGAAGAGTTTTTAGGACATTTTAATAAATTCAGGAGATTTCATGAATTTTTCGTGTATATTTTGAAATTTAATAATTACACCTGGAATTAGCGCGGGGCCTATGAAAGCGCGGGGCCCACTGCTACCGCATAGGTTGCAGTGGCCTAAGACCGGCCCTGATTGGGTGCCGAGGTGTATGAACCAGATGACACTTGTTTGGGCGGGGTGGGGTGGCTGGTGGAAGTGTAATTAGAACCTCTCAAAGTCTCACTCCAACGGAGTTTAAAGATAATAATTCTATTATATCCAGTAATCCAGATGGCGGTATTTACCTTTATTCTTCTAAACACGCTTTCAAAGACCAGAGCCTTAGGTGTTGGCGAGTAAGGCAACTGCCCCAGGAACTGCGCCCTATGCTTACTTTGCGATTGGAGACTCTCTTGTCTGCGTCAGCTTCAGATATCTGAGATGAATTCCGTGAAAAACAGGGCGGGGAGACTAAGATCTCCCGTAGCGCCCTGGAAATGAACTCCGCTGTTCGGCGTAGTGCCTCGTAGCTTCAATACAATGAAAGTTGACCTCAGATATCAGAACTGTTGTCTGTAACAAAGACTGTTTCTTCAATAATTTGGAAGCCTTTCCTGGTGTCTATTTATACCACTTACCATGAGAGCTCTTTAGATTACATTTTTTGTTTGAAATACCTTAATGTCAGTGCCTACGTAAGGTAATATCATCTATAATATCAATAAGGACTTGCAACACTAGAGGCGGGCGAGTCCGTTAGTTCAAAGTGTGCGTAGAACGATATATAATCGATGCCCGCATATAATACTCGCCCCGCATAATGCTAAGCCCGCCTCTGAAGGAGTATTAATTGTACTTTAGGTTATTCGCAAACCAAGACTAAATTTCAAAGCTTCACTAGGCATCAAACCTTGTTTTAATAGCTACATTGTTATTGCTTTAATATGGCTACTAAAAGTATTTAATACCTCATCAGAACTCACCTAACGAACATGGATTGTATGGTTTACAATTACATTTTAATAGAATCGTAGAATAGAAAGGTGTCGGCAGTGGATTGATTAAAAGCTTCTATTTCTTAGCTGAAGAGCAAAATCTCATTTCCAAAAACTCAAAGATGGCCCTGGTGGTCTGATCTTCTCTTCGAAAATACACTTAACATTCAAACGGATAGGTTTGACATGGGCATGTTGGCCTTATGGTAAAGCACTTGGCTTTCGAAAGTATGCCCATGTGTCCATTCAACTCTAATGGGTACCTGCCAATAGGTTGGCAAAGATAAGCTTAATTACGTCATCAATATCAAATGTTGTTATATTCCAGATTTTTTTTCACCTTAGATTTAATGACCCAGATCGGTGACGTACGCGGATAAACTAGGCTACTAATATAAGTACTCACAAACTAACTTTTTTTAAAAATGTGTTTCCACTTTTCTTATTCTCAAGTATATATATATATATATATATATATATATATATGATTAGCGAAATGTGTTTTAAAAAAAGGGGGGTCTTTATGACTTATCACCCCTTAATTTTCTAGGTTCATTAGGGTACCAAGTGTAAATAATACTAAATTGGTTGTCCTATTTGTCTTAGCCAAGGGAAGATAACCTTATTGAAGTGTTTCAAAGAAGGTGCTAAGAGGCACTCGACAAATTGCCTATAAAATAACTTTCCACCTGAATCCCTGAGGCGCAAGAATATTGTGGAAAGCGCCCCCTGTAAGCGTTGTCTTGATGGCCATCTTATTACCTCAATTAGGTTAAGTGTATTCTTTCCTCTTGGAGTTACAGCGTGTCGTGACAAGTAATGTGTTCTCTCTTTTGGAAGAGTTTATTATCATGACTTACATTTTATTGTTACGTAGGAGCGATGAGAAAAGAGAGAGAGAGAGAGAGAGAGAGAGAGAGAGAGAGAGAGAAAAGAGAGCACTGAATTAAGGGAGAAAAAGAGAAAAAAAATAGAAAGAACAACTAACAAGAAAGAAACAGATCGTGAGAAACATGACAAAGAGAGAGAGAGAAAGATATAAAAAGATTTAAAAGAGAGAAAGAGAAAAAAAGATTTAAAAGAGAGAGATAGAGAGGAAAAAGCAATAGATAGAGCGAAAGAGAAAAAGAGAGAGAGAGAGAGAAAAGAGAGAAAAAGATTTAAAAGAGAGAGGAAGCAGGAATTAATAGAGCGAAAGAGAGAGAGGGAAAGAGAAAGAGAGAACGAAATGAAAGTGTAACTGTAAGATATGTGTCTGTAAGTGTAATGCAGAAGAATAATTCGGGCACCTCTGCTGGTTCATCCGTATTCACATTTATTTCTTCGTTTAATTACATTTTTAAACTGCATTGAACAGATAGGTCGATTTTTTGTTTTCATTGTCTGTGACCTTCTCTAAGATCTGGTCATTTGTCTTCACTCACTGGTCATTTTTTTCTTTCCTTTTTTTTTTTTTTTTTAAATAAAAAAATGGAAAAGGAGGAAGGAATTCGGTATTTGTCTTTGATCTTTGGACTAGACTTTTTTTTTTTAATTTTTGATTTTGGAATTTTTTCGTTGGAATTTTATTTTTGTACCGGTTTTTTGCAACAGTTTTTTTTTTCTTTTTTACTTTGCTTGTCGATTATGCCCTTGGTTATTTGGTCTATAGTCTTTCGACTGTCGTCTTGGGTCGTTGGACACTGGTCTTTGGACTTTTTTGATTGTCTTGTCATTACTCTGTTGAGTAAATTGGTAAATCACCAAAAAAGTTGTTATCTTTCACCATTAAAAAATTACTTTTATTATGTACGTATGTATGTCACTGTTCAATTTGTAGCTCACATCCACAACTTTTGGATAAAATGTATCATTCCTTAACAATTGGCATCTCCAAAGAAACACCCAAACATTATTTACAAACCACACACTATCAAACTCATTTTGTGTATACGTCCAATGGACCCCATCTACCCAGCATTCCATTATACATGATCGATCCGGGCCACGACTATTTCTTTTATTTCTTTTATACCAAAACAAGTTTCTTTTTTTTGTTCGTGTGTTTCCTTCAAGACACTAACACTCTAATCAAAGCTCAGGCTTATGACTGTGTCTCAAACAAATCAAGCCAATAAACCTCGTAGTCCAAGGTTGCAGAGGGACTTATACGAGATTTTTTCAAAAAAATACTTTCTTTTTAAATTCTCTTTTTTTAACGTCATAGACTTTAGCTTCAATATTTAGGTCAGCAGTGCTGGCGAGACTTTTACAAAGGGGCATCACTCCTATTAACTCGTAAACAGACGATATAAAAAAAAATAAGTTATAGTTTTTGAGATGGAAATTGAATGCCATCTTATAAGTCAGATGCCATTCAAAAAGAATAGTTATTGATATTGTACTAATCTTTTTTCATATTTATTGTAGCAAAATATTTGTAAAGGATTGTACTGGTATAGGTCAGAAAATTTGTTGCTTTGTACTTTTCTATGGGAACCAATGACCTGTGACTTCAAGACTAAAACGTGCTTAACTCTTTCTCTTCGTAATTATTTACCACATTCTGGTGGAATCAACGTTGGTATCGTCTGTTAGGAGAGAAAGAGTTAAATATTGTTGGACTATCCACGCGGGCACGTAGACAGGCGTAAGCAAGATCGAAGATTTGGTAATTTGCTATAAAACGTATTTAATTTAAAAGGAGAAAATATTATACAAATGCTATGCTCATGTGAGAGGAATGATAATGATATGGGATATTTTAAGCAGTACATTTCACCATTTAGACTTTGCAATCTATTGGGCAGGTGCTGTTAAGGCCATCCGTTTAAAAAAGTTCCTCTTTCCGACCTTCTGGTCTATAGGGCAGATGATGTAAAGATCATATGATTCTGTGGCCTACGGTTAACGAGGGTGTCATGTGGCCAGCACAACGACCAACCGCCTTTACTTTTCCCCAACTAATGTCAGGTACCCATTAGAGCTGGGTGGACTCAGAGGCGCCCAAGGATCCCGAAATAAAAATCCCAGCCTTCACCAGGATTCGAACCCAGGACCCCCGGTTCAGAAGCCAAGCGCTTTACCGCTCAGCCACCGCGCCTCCCCGCTGTTAAGGCCATTCCTTTTTTTTTTGTTGGGGGGGGCTAGCGGTTAATGAGTAGGGTGTCATGTGGCCAGCACAACGACCAACCACCTTTACTTTCCCGAACTAAAAACAGGTACCTATTGAAGTTGGGTGGACTTCATGGGCGCCCTAAAAGTCCTTAAGCTTAATAAAATATTTATAAAAACTCAAAATAGAGCCGTGATATTTATAACAAATATAACAAATATGCACACTAGACTTCAGCAGTAAGTTAGTAAAAAAAACCAACAATAAAAAAATAAGAGACAGTTTAGAACAGGAGGCTAAAAGTTATAGTAAAGTTGTATAGTATATACAGCACTTTACCATGATTAAGAAATATAAAGACTCAACGTGATAAAATACATAGAAAGACACAAAGATAGAAGAACATATTTTATTCTATATGATAAGACAAATTTTTACAAGTGCTACTTCCCTTCCCCCCTTATTAGCTCCATTAGCGCGTGAAACGGGTTGCCTGAATCAGCCATGAAAAACCATTTACCTTAAGTCTTTGATTAACACATACAACTAGATTAACACGAAGATGCACTTAGGACGTAGTTATCTTCTCTTTAAAAGAACGCTTGTAGCTCCCTACTTGTTGTTTCACTTTGTATAGCTGTCGTCATTTTGAAATTCTTATTTCTCGATTAGGGTTAAAAAATAAGTTTTCACTAACTGCATAACTTACAAAACTGTAAGGGAGCAAGACCACATAGTAAAAACCAGAACAGCATATCGCTTAGTCTCGGTGCGAATGGTAAGGGGAGAGCATAACTTTTGCATTAAATTAACCCAAGACAATTGACACCCTCGTGTGTCTTAATTCACTCCCCTTGGCGGAAGCTATCCGTTGAGTGACCGCTTCGTCAAAACGTCAGCCTCTAGTTCATATCTCATCTAGCAATGGACTAGACCGACAGGGCATGGATTCAATTGTCTTCTTTTGGGCATCGAAGAATCTAGGCCTATGTCTCCTGAAGTACGCACTTTAAGGATGAACTGCGCACTTGGAAGCATGAATAATATTCATTTATGAGCAAAAATAGAGAATACTGGTTAACAAATATATGTTTCCAATTCTAAAGATAGATTTCTGACCATAGACATAAATAAATATAGACTGGAAAAAGGGAGTAACTTCGTGTGACTTGAAAAAATGTATATCTATTGAATTTGGATTTCCGAATTATGAAAAATGTAAAAATTGCATGATCTTCAATCTTAGAGATTAAACAAAATTTATAGACGTAAAATAATATATAATAATAGGCTTGTCTTCGAATCCGAAGATTAGTGAGGAATACAGTGTTTCCCGTGGCTGTGCAGTCCCAGCTGTGACCTACATATTTTGCCACATCCAGGGCAAGCAAAACCATTGTCCGTAAAATAAAGTACACACAATTGCAATTCACAAATTCTTGTTTCATAAAACTCTCTTATTGGCCAGTCTATAATTATTTATGTCTATTTTTCTGACATACATAATGGGAGAGAAATCCCGCCAAAAGAGCAGAAATATGAAGGATTTCGTATTTTTGACATATAGAGTACAATCCCCCTTGTATATACCACATAGACATAAATAAATGTAGACTGGAAAAAGGAAGTACCTTAATGTAACTTGAATACATGTATATCTATTGAATTCGGATTTCCGAATTCTGAAAAAATTTTATGATCTTCCGTTGTTTAATCTCTAACAAAACTACACTGCCTCTTATATAGGTTATGGCTGAAATAGATATGAATACTTTACTTTTATACTGCTCATAAATGCTGTATAATAAAGTACACAAAATTGCAAGTCAGAAATTATTGTTTCATAAAAATCTTTTATCGGCCAGTCTATATTTATTTAGGTCTATGATACACCATAAATAAAGAGTTGTTTTTTTATTAGTCTTCTCACCACAAGTGTTGACTGTTGCCGTCTACTGCTAAAAGTAAATTTTTTTTGAACATTATAATCTATTTTAAAAAAATAGGCTGTCACATAAAAAAAAATAACCTCGTTGTAGCTTATAATATTCAATCAGAACTCTACCATATTCCTTACAATATCGACGCAATAGATATCACATGACCGGAATTACGACTAACTACAATTCTAGACAGACCCATGAGTCGTTAGTTAAGTCATGTAAAGAGAAGTTAGTAAGCTAGTATGCAGTGGATCTGATGGATGTTTGCGAAGAAGCTTGTACATCTGATGTCAATCTAAGTAGTGTGTTAGAGAGTAACCTTGTAATTGTGTAAGTAAAACTATTACCAGTGACTCATTGTCATTTCCTGGACATGGATAATGTGCACAAAGAATATTTACTGTCTAAAGAGCATATTGATATAATCAAACTTGTGTATATATACAAATATACAAGGCTTGTCTTCGAGTCCGAAGATTAGTTAGGAATACAGTATTTCCCGTTGCTGCTCAGCCCCAGCTGTGACCTACATATTTTGCCACACATCCAGGCCAAGCTTGACCATTGTCCGCAGGTGGTCGATTTCGTTCTTTAGTAGAGATAAATATAGCTATTAAAACGGGTTAAACCGGTCTATTTTTAAAGTTTCCTTCCTTAATAGTGCTATTTTTTATTTATTTTTCGAGCTCCGCCAGTAGTGGGAGAGTCTTTGAATATACACTACGATCTCCACCATGATCTAAGGAACATTTATGCCAAGTTTTATCAAGATTGGTCAAACGGTTTTGATAGCTATGCGGGACATACATACGTATATCATAATTTATATATTAGATAGATTATATGTATACAAGAGTTCTGTGTTTTATTATCACAGTGTTGATTATTGTAGTCTAAATGACTTCATTTCTGTTTATAAACCAGACATTGTGGACACATTTTATTTCCAAATCCGTTTTCTTTCATTTAATTATGACAGTATACGACTTATTGATACAGTCCCATTCCTTTAATGTGCTTCTTGATGTAGTTCGGTAAGATAGATTTTATTCCGAGATCCATTTCCCTTTCCATTAGCTGATTAGCTCCTAGCATACACACAAATATTCATCTAGGTACTCACTCATTTTAGTGATGGCTCTCTGAGGAAGAGTCATGCCATATCTACGTCTTCTATAAAGACGTCAACATAGACAACACTGTAGCACACTCACGCGAACTAAGAAATCAGCACAACAAAAGATTCGCGTATCTTCTCTGGTTCTTTAATAAGTTCGTGACCCCCCCTCCCCCCGCCTACACGTACAGATACACACACACACACACACACCCCTTGAACACACTAACGCTCACTTCGATATACACGTGCAGAGAGTCTAGAGAATACAAGGGCGCGTCCAATTCTTCTGTCCAAAACGAAGCCTCTGGTGGAACGACAAGGGCACATCACTACGGGGCCGGTATTTATTTGGATTATCTTCCCTTGTCGACCAGCTTACAATGGGAGCGTCGAGAATTTGGGCTAAGTCAGTCCTCGAGAACTCAGATACAACATGAGAACGCAATGCTGATCAACTGGTATTTTTCTGGGGTTGTATGAATTATTTTAGAAAACAAAACCCTCAGAAATGTTTATATTTAAAATTACTCTCTCAAACATAATTTTGTTTCTTTCTATATCCGATACTATAAACATAACATCTTTTTTCATTATAATAGCGATACTTCACATTTATGCACTTATACCGCAAAATTCATGAACATTCTTTACATTTTAAGCTTATAAGTGATGCGAGTAGTTAAGGCCGGATCTAGAGGTCTAAAGGCCCTGTGGTAAGAAAGTAACCAAGGTTCCTATTTTTTTTCCCGAATAAATGAACTACTTTATTTTTTAAAACATCAAAATTTATGGCCAACAAATGCTATTATTTTAACAAAGAGATTAGTAATCTGTTTAAGTGAAATGCAATTATCAAGAATTAAAGTTCCTCGTATACGAATGGAACTTTGCGAGTTTTATATTCGATTTCCAGCAACGAGCAACCTACGACAAAGAACTTCTTAAAAACAACAACATATAGCATGCTATAAGCATGAAAGTAGCGCTATATAAAAGCTATAAAAATAATAACATTTGTAACTGTTAGATTTATAGTATTGTCGATAAAGATGCTGGGGAAAAAGACAGTTTCAAAAAAATATGTTGCCGACTCATTGACAATTGACATCAATAAATCTGTAAGTCTATAAGGCAGTTTTTAAAGACGAGATTATAAGTGAAAATTGGTTCTGTAGTTGTCGAGAGTTAGAAGAATATGTTGACGCAAGCCCTCGTCTTTACATAAACACAAAAGTTGTTTAGAATTAGTAATACACATCGTAAACTATGGAATTAGGTGTTGGTTGATATATACATCTAAAATGACCGTCGGAGGACAAAGGTTATGCCTGCACTAGTTGTGACAAAATATGTAGGTCACAGCTGGCGCTTCGTAGCCACGGAAAATACTACTTTCTTTGTTGATCTTCGGACATGAAGACAAGCTTTATTATATATACAGAGACAGAGAGGAATAAATGTAGATCTATCTTTGTAGAACGTCAGTAATATATTCCATGTAACTGAATCCCATTTATTTCTTAACCTGACTAATTTTTGTATCAAAATGATGCTTACAAAATGTGAAGGTTGAAATTTGGATAGGGGAGGCGTAGTGCCCTGTAAGCCACCAGGGGCGTAGCTAGAAATCTTCCATCGTTTGGGGGCCCGGGGGTTTGACTTCTTTGACTTCATTTTGCGTAATACTTTATTTTTAATGTAAAAAACACTCATTTTAAGGCCCCCCTCAAATGGAGGCTCTGGGGGGATTTTCAAATTCTCCCCTCTCCTCCCCCCACCCTAGCTACGCCACTGTAAGCCCATTTCACACTCACAGACCTGTATCTGCTCTCAGCTTCAAGATAGCAAATCTGAACATTT
Source organism: Biomphalaria straminea (assembly GCA_021533235.1). Lineage (NCBI taxonomy): Eukaryota > Metazoa > Mollusca > Gastropoda > Planorbidae > Biomphalaria > Biomphalaria straminea. The sequence goes on along the minus strand of JADKLZ010021345.1, from coordinate 1,107 downwards.
TACATCATTAGGAGATCCATTTATATTTGTATTCTACTCATATAGTTGAAAAATGTGAGGTTCCCTGATTAACCTTGCGATCTATAGGGGAGATGATGTAGAGGTCAGCTGTTTCTGTACAACACTGTTAACGAGGGTGTCTTGTGGCCAGCACAACGACAAACCACCTTTACTTTTACCCAACTATTGTAGAGCCCAAAGATCCCGAAATTGAAAAATCCCAATCTTCACTGGTAATCGAACCCAGGAGCCCGGGTATAGTAATCATATCGTACTAATGGAAAAAAAAGTCTTACTTCACTTTCTTTTCTCTATCTTTCTTTCTCTCTCTCTCTCTCTCTCTTTCTCTCTCTGTCCCTCTCTCCTTCTCTCACTCTTTCCTTCTCTCACTCTCTCCTTCTCTCACTCTCTCACAGTATCTCTCTCTCTCTTTCCTACTCTCTCTCTCTATCTATCTCTATCACTCTCTCCTTCTCTCACTCTTTCCTTCTCTCATTATCTCCTTCTACTCTCTCACAGTATCTCTCTCTCTCTTTCCTACTCTCTCTCTCTCTCTCTCTATCGATCTCTATCACTCTCTCCTTTTCTCACTCTCTCTCAGTATCTCTCTCTTTCCCAAACTTTCTCTCTATCGCTCTCTCTCTCTCTCAGTATCTCTCTCTCTCTCAATCAGCCTATCCTCTACAACCCCCTTTCCATTGTCTTATGTTTAACAATTCAGATTTAGTTGGAAATACTAGTGATGTGTTTTTGTTTTTAAACAGACAGTTAACGTGAGTAAAAAAAAAACAACATAACGCTCTAATAATGGCGGCTATTTCTCGGCAGACGAGAGTTAATGGGACAATGATTGATACAGTTACGTTCGAGTTCGCCTGTAGCAAAGTGCCGGACTGTGTCGCACAAGTGAATTGACTGTCGCAATAGACATCCAGATCAGCTTTTTTTTCTTTTTGTCTGTCGCACAAGTAAATTGATTGTCGCAATAGACATCCAGATCAGCTTTTTTTTTTCTTTTTGGTGTCGCACAAGTAAATTGACTGTCGTAAGTGACATCCAGATCTTCTTTCTTTTTGTCTGTCGCACAAGTGAATTGACTGTCGCAAT
>JADKLZ010021344.1:0-17934 GCA_021533235.1 Biomphalaria straminea | reverse complement strand
ATCATATGAGTACAATTGTATCTGTGTTTGCCAGGTAAACAGTTATTTGAGAACTTGTATTCTTGTAGCCAGGTACGCTATTGAAAGCTGTATATTTCTCCTCAATCAAATATTATTTTGGCTCGCCTTTTATGAGAGCCAGCGCATATCTTTTCGACTCAGAACTGGACACAACAGAATGAGACAACATATGTTTCTGAGGAAGTGCTACGAAGAGCAGGTTGCCAGGACATCCGCTCTGTTATATCAGCAGCAGACGCCTTGGCTGGTTTGGCCACGTTCGTAGAATACCAGTAGGTCGACTCCCACAGGATATCCTGTATGGCGATCTAATAGAAGGCAGAAGAGCCGCTGGTCGCCCACTCTTACGTTATTCTGATGTATGCAAACGGGACATGAAGCTCTTTAAGATCGACATAAAGCACGCTTTTTAACTTTCAACAGTGCATTTTGTTTTAATGAAATGTTCTTCTGAACGGAATACAAATAGAACCAAATTGACTGTTTCAATAGCAAACATTTTTTTATCTTGCTTTGACAGGCGTCCTAAGACACAATAACAACAACAATATTTATGACTCTGTTTAAAATCTTGAAGTAACATGCCCACACATCTCAATCCTCACACACACACACACAAACTTTCACGAACACATGGTCCCACTCTCTTCCGCTGTTCATTTTTCTCCCTCCAAAAAGTGGCGCCCGACTATAATATCCCGGTAATGATGCCCTCAGAACTTAGTTGTCTCTGCCTTCAGGGTGCCGAGGGAAGACTATGGATTAGCCCCCCTCACAGCTCCCCTTGTTGATCTTGTATATAAACATCGTTTTGAAATAATTATTTCCTAAAGAAAATGAGTTTTTGTGAGTTTGCCAGAGTGTTTATCAGGACTTCTAAAAATGTCTACTAATTGTTAACTTCATTAAAAGACCTAAATGTTAACATTTCTTTAAAAAATTGACTTTTAATTATATAAAAAAAAAGAAAAGGAACGTGTACAAGCTGGCTTATTTCGATTAATTACTGCAGGAAATTGTTTGGAAAAGAATTGTTACGTAAATTTAGTAAAATGGTATTCACGAAATCAATATTTCAAATAATTCCGATATCTTCAATAAGTTCTAGATGTTCAAGGTATGATCACTTTCTTATTTACTCTGGCGCCATTTCGCCCTCACTGTCGGGGCACCCCACAAATGTGTTGACAGTCTTTCTCCATTCCTCTTCCCCTTTCGCCTAGTATAGAATCTCTTTCGATGGCAGGCCATTCTTTTATGTTGTCTTCTCATCGCTTTCTCTGTCTGTCTCGTCTTTTTCCTGGTATTGTTCCCTAAAGGATGGTTTTGCGTGACTTAGGACCATGTGATACTGCCAAAGAGTGTAAATTTAATAAAGATCTGCTATTCTATAAATAGTCCACATACGTTCTACTATTATCTAACAGGATTTTGTTTTGGTTGGGTAACTTAGAATACATCTCCAATGAAATTCAGAATTTAGTTTAATAGTTTGTATAAGCATGTAAATAATATCCATCCATCCATCCCAGTGGCGCTACAGCCCATGTAGGGCTCTGGCTTGCTTCAACACATCCCTCCATTCATATCTCTCCTGGGCCTTTCGTCCCCACGCCCTAACCCCAGGCGGATGCAGATCTGCCTCTGCATGTATATACTGCATATTGCATGTTTTAAGACGCAATAGGACAGAATCATGTGAAGCGGTTCGTCAGTTAAAAAAAAAAAAGTAATTCTTAAGCACCAATGACAACATGTTTACCAGTTGGTCGAGGTATTGTATTCCAGTCCAGAGATCAGAGAGTGCAGTACTTCCTGTGCCCTCACTGACCTCAACAAGACCTTCTTCTGCTAGCGGTCCATTTTATTTCACTTCTTGTTTTTACTGTCTTTCTATGTTGATATCTATGGGTTTTAATTATGTGTCGCCAGTCAAGAGACAATGGGATGTCTCAATCTTGTGTCTGGGCTTGAGTTAAGAGCATTAGTATATATATTATTGTTACTTTTCTAATCACACCACATTTCTTTCACTGTAGGCCTACATAATATTTTGTCAACTTTTTAATGTTTTGAAAAAAGGCGAGGTGATTCGAATTCTGAAGACTGGGATTTTTAATTTCTGGGTCTTTCTGGCGTCCTGTGGCCATTGGTTGTTGTTATGGCTACATGACACACTAGTTAATAGTGGTCCACAGAAACTGATAATTTACTCTATAGATCGCAAAAGTTCGAAACGGGAACTTTTTATTTTAATGTTAAAAAATATTCTGTAGATAAAAAATATCGTTTACGATTCCTCATTTTCCTTAGTGCAATATAAAACACTCAGATAAATTATAAAGCCACATTCTTTGCTCCATATGCTAGGACATATTTACACCAAATTATTATTCTTTTCTAGTTCTATTAGAGCATGGAATGGGTCGCATGAGTCAGCAGAAAAAAAAACAATTACTTGGCCGAATGAAAAAAAAAATCAAACAAAAAAAACATCTACTTGGAAAAGTTTAAGTCATTAATTAACTTACATGGACATAACGATAGGGTAGCACGTAATTATCTTCTTTTTTTTTAAGTAACGTCTGTATTTTATAAGATAAAAAAGAAAATATATATTCAGATTGCAAGACTTACTTAGGGATAGAGACACACAAAGGTTTCCATCTTTTAGAGCCCTAGAAAGATTTTCTCGAGCTATCATCCGTCTGTATCGTCTGTATCATGCTCTTGGTTGGCATGAATGAAGTGACGTTGCGAGCTGCAACTCTCTTAAGTACAATTTTAAACCAGGGCATGGAGTGTCCACGAGCTGATCACGTGGTTTTAGTGACCTGACCGGTAGTACGGTGTGCTGACTGACCATATCCAGTGAGCACGCGCCCCTGCCACGCCCACATGGGAATAGGTCAGCCGACTAATCCGTCAATGGATCTCTGTAGTCCTTAGTCGACTTCTGACTCCATGGGAAATAAATCTTTTACAGTCCTTGGTCTCTTTTATTTCTCTAGGAGTTACCTCCGTTGTGTCTTCCATGCTATTTTGTTTTTTAAATAGTTTCTCCTACGTATTTCACAAGTGCCGCTTTGTATATTTCTGTTTTCAGAAGAGAATCTCTTAATTTTCTCTCGCTCTTTGTCTTCTCAATACGTTTAAGGTGTTCTTTTTTTTTTTCTTTTCTTCTATCACTCTTTTTTTCAACCCCTCACTTTTTCTTGTCTTCTTTCTCTTTCTTCTCTTCTACGCGTTTTATGCTCTCTCACTTTTTCAATCTCTTTCTCTCTAAAGTCTCCCGTACGTTATTTGTTATCTCTTTCTCTCTCTCTTTTTTTTAAGCAATAGCAATTATTTACCATAATGTACTTTGATTCTTTTAGCAATACGTAAAGTCTTCTTTTTTGTGTATTTTTTGTACTTTTCACTTTTCATACTATTTTCATTTTCTGTCCTCTTCCTTCATTTCTTTCTTAGCCTCAATGTGATGAGAGTTCGTACTAATTTGTTAATCGAGGATAATTTTTATTTTTTTACCTAATACAGTCGAAGAATTAGTAAATTGAAATTATAGCTTCTTAAGAATTAGTAAATAAAAAACGACATTGAAAATGTATCTTCCGCATATCGTATTTGAATCAACATTTACAAAACGTTGGCCATTTATCACTTTGTATTCATACGACTTGATTGGCCATGTAGCGAATTATCTTGTAATTCTAGATCACAGTTTAAACGTAAGAAATGAATTCATAATAAAGTGTAATTAAGGCATTATGTTTTGGATCTTCACAACTTCGATGAATAGGTTTGTAATATCAGTAAACAAATAAAGTACTAAACATCACACCCATAGTAGTTGAAATATTCCATAGATCTATCTATCTGTCTATCTATCTATCTATCTATCTATCTATCTATCTATCTATCTATTTTCAATCTATCTATCTATCTATCTATCCATCTATTTATTTATCTATCTATCTATCTATCTATCTATCTATTTATCTATCTATCTATCTATTAATGTCTATCTATTAAACTGTTGAAAATGTACTAATAATGATTATTTCCATTCATATTTTAGTTATAAAAGTTGTCGCTTATAAAAAAATATCCAGCCTAATTGTACTTGAAAACATGTACATAGACCCAGACATTCATTTATTTAAATCTCTGCTATGCATGTTTCGAATCAAGTGACTGTCCATTTTTTGCATCATTTTATTAATAGCTTTTTTTTTCCACAATATTATACTATAATAATTTCCAGAAAAACAAAGAAAAAACAGCCAATGAAAATAAACCCAGCTAAACTCTCTCGTTAATTTCTGTTGACAGATATCCTTTCAATTTCTCAAGACTTGATGACGTCATTTCCCTCTCGTTCACAAGTAATTCGTCATTTCCGTGTCAGGTAAGAGATGAAGAAACATTATGCACTGACATGAAAAGTTCAAAAATGTTTCATTTTTATGTCTTAAAAAAATAAAATAAAAAGAGTAATACAGAAGTATTCTTTTGTAAGGAATAAATACTGTCTATTTAAAATCTAATGTAATTTATTATACAAAATTGTAAATATTTATAAAAGTTATATTGCACTTTTTTACTGAAACGAAACAAGCTTTACAAAGGAAAGAAACTTGTAACTGATTTTCACGTTCAAATGAACAAATTCCATTGAGAACGAGAATAATTATAAAAAGGAAGGATTATGATTAAGAATTATGATTAAGAGCAAGTATTATGATTATAAGCAGCGTAATGCCTTTTTATTTTGCATTACAGATGTTTCAACATTATTTTTATGTCATTTCCTTCCTCTTCTTTTTGCTCACGTAAACAAAATCTGCTATAAGTTTTATGTTGTGTGTCTGTCCGTCCATTTGTCACGTTACGATAAAAAATAATAACGCTATTGAAAATCATAATCATAAAAAAGACGAAAATAAAAAAGAGGAGAAAAACAACAAAAATATATTAAAAAATACATTAAAAAAAAACAACAACATGATTATATTTATTGTAATTGTATCAATCATTCTCTAGAAAGATGGTTTATCTGTGTCAATGTTACGTAATAGCTTTTTAAATGTATTTTATATTTTTAAAAATTCGTACGACTTGAATTCGAACTAGAACGCTCAAGCCTCGTGTGGTCTACACCCCAACCACTGTGATAGAGAAGTGTTTATAGCAGGTTTCATAGCTATGTATTGTTAGTTTTTGAGCGCAAAATATAAAGGGAACTATTTTAACTTATTCTGCCACATCTGTAAAGTACAATTTCTTCCCCCTGTTTAATACAAAAATAATTTATTACCTTTAATTAATTAGCAAATTGACCAAACTTTTCTATCGTAGATTCTAGTTTGTCAGTAAAAGAAACAATTATGCAAAATTTTTACTTGTTTCTTGATGGGGTGTGTTAGAAAGAACCTGTAACATAATTCTTACTAGCTAGACAGACAGACAGACAGACAGAAATACATAGTTGATATTCAGCATTAAAAAAATATGGGGATATTAAATCTGAATGTAATAATACAATCTAATAATAAAATGTTTTCATGTACGATTCGTCCATTGAATCATCACAGTTTAAGGTTGAGAAAACATTATTTGAGTATCGTCCCTTTTGCGTCGTGTGGCCGCTTCATTTTTTAGTGGCCTGTAATCTTCCCATAACACGCAGCGATCAGTCATATTGTAAAGAAGATAATGGAGGTCAAGCTAATGTGGAGGGGGAGGGGCGGTAATAGTGGCACGAGGATTTAGATTTCTTTGCTAACAACATAAGGCCGTCATTATTTAAAAAAAAAACCAAAATATCACAGAAGCTTGGCACAGACGTTGATATTTGTTTGTTTAACTTGTACTTTACAGACATTCTGAAACATTCAATACAAATTAAAAACAAAGCAGTCTTGATTTAGTAGGCCTGTGTATCAAATATACATACAGAGTATACAATATACAAATATAGATACAATAATAATAATAGTTATTATTATTATTGTTAAATAATTAGTAACTCATGCATAAATCAACTCAGTGTATATAAAATCCTTGCTTGGTAATATAAATCCAGACTTTGAAACACAAATATCGGCACAATAATAATAATAGTTATTATTATTATTATTATTAAATAATTAGAAAATCGATACTGGAAGCGACACAGAATGAATACTTGTTTGTTGCTAACATAATAATATATATATAATAGTAATAAAAAGAAGACTGTTTGTTTTAACATAACGGAGGCGCGGTGGTCTAGCGGTATGCTTTAGGCTTCCAACCCGAGGTTTCGATTCAAATCCTGTTTAAAACTAGACTTTTTAACTACGACCAACCATCTTTACTTTTCCACAACTAATGTCAGGTACTCATTAGATCTGAGTGGACTCAGAGGCGCTCTACAGATCCCAACTTTATAAATCCCTTTTTTTTTTTTAATTAGGATTCGAACCCAGCACCCTCGGCTTCTAAGCCAAACGCTTTACCACCCAGCAAGCCTCGCAAAAAAAGTTCAAACCTAAGTATGAAGAAACAAAATTAATTAATTAAAACAAATTCGTAAATTCATTTATTATTTATTTTTATTGATTAGTGAATTGTTACGGACAATAAGTAATTGTGCAAAGTTTCATCCTGATCAACGTGGGAGAAAAAGTTCTTACAAAATGTGTACCCGACAGACGAAATGACCTGATGTAACGACCTCATGTAATGACCTGATGTAATGACCTGATGTAATGACCTCATGTACGTCATTTCATGAGTAATCTTTTTCATTTCGTATGTAAGTCACTTATGCATAAATCAACTCAAGAGTATATAAAATCATTGCTTGGTAGTATAAATCTGGACTTTGAAACGTTAAATGTAAAGTAGTGTACATGGTAATTAGAGATGTAGTATTGATATTGTGCATAAATAAATTGTACCATAGCTCCCAAGGTCTTAATGAGGAACTTTAATTTAAAAGTTGAAGTGGTCTAGTAAATACTCAGAATCCCTGAATAAGGAAGAAGTCAGTGAAACACTGATATAAGGCATTAGAAGATGATACAAATTAAAACGTAAGACAGAAATGATAACTCTATAGACATTGTCAAAGCCACGCAAGCCTCAACGTGCTGATTGTCAACTAAAGTGGAAGAGCTTTTGAAAAGGAGGGGGGGGAGCGGAATGTTAAGAGAGGGAATTTCGCTGGAGGAGAGAAAAAAATTAACGGCTGGACATCTTGACCAGTGTCTATTGGGCTACTTAACCCACGGTTCTTAATGGTCAAACTGTGTTTGTCCATCCTCGTAGTCCAGTTAGTGGCGTCCGGTGAACAGTCCTTGAGGTTTTCTCGTTGAGCGACTTCATCAAAGAATGGGACAAAAAAAAAAGTCGTTTGTTTCAGTTCTCATATTAACTAAAGACTGGCCTCGTTGGTTTTTGTTAACTAAGATTCAACAGTGGTGTCCGTATTGGGATCAGGGCCGGTCCTAGCAGTTGCGGGGCCCTATGCGAAACTGAATGCGCGGGACCTGGTATGTGTGGGAATAAGGATAATAAGTGAAAATTAAAATATTGTATAAGAAAAAAATTCAACTTTAAATTTTATTCTTTCTTTACTAAGTTAAAAATTGCGATCTGTACTTTATGAACTTTGTAAATAGTTACATATTTATATGCCAGTGACTTTAAAAGTATTGGAACTTCCGATATAGGTAAAAATTCGCCCGATTATTACATTTTATTAGATGAAAGCTTTTATCGCGCTTAGGATTAGCGTTTTCCGCATTGAATAACACCCACAAATGAAAATCGTGTCTATTTTTCTGGAAAGTTTGAAGAGTTTTTAGGACATTTTAATAAATTCAGGAGATTTCATGAATTTTTCGTGTATATTTTGAAATTTAATAATTACACCTGGAATTAGCGCGGGGCCTATGAAAGCGCGGGGCCCACTGCTACCGCATAGGTTGCAGTGGCCTAAGACCGGCCCTGATTGGGTGCCGAGGTGTATGAACCAGATGACACTTGTTTGGGCGGGGTGGGGTGGCTGGTGGAAGTGTAATTAGAACCTCTCAAAGTCTCACTCCAACGGAGTTTCAAGATAATAATTCTATCATATTATATACCCAGTAATCCAGAGGGCGGTAATTACTTTATTCTTCTAAACACGCTTTCAAAGATCAGAGGCGGCCTCAGGTGTTTTGCGAGTAAGGCAACTGCCCTAGGACCCGCGCTCTAGGCTTACTTTGCGATTGGAGACTCTCTTGTCTGCATCAGCTTTAGATATCTGAGATGAATTCCGTTTGAAAAACAGGGCGGGGAGACTCAGGTCTCCCGTAGCGCCCTGGAAATGAACTCCGCTGTTCGGCGTAGTGCCTCGTAGCTTCATTACAATGAAAGTTGACCTCAGATATCAGAACTGTTGTCTGTAACAAAGACTGTTTCTTCAATAATTTGGAAGTCTTTCCTGGTGTCTATTTATACCACTTATCATGAGAGCTCTTTATATTACATTTTTTGTTTGAAATACCTTAATGTCAGTGCCTACGTAAGGTAATATCATCTATAATATCAATAAAGCCTTGCAACACTAGAGGCGGGCGAGTCCGTTAGTGCAAAGTGTGCGTAGAACGATATATAATCGATGCCCGCATATAATACTCGCCCCGCATAATGCTAAGCCCCCTCTGAAGGAGTATTAATTGTACTTTAGGTTATTAGCAAACCAAGACTAAATTTCAAAGCTTCACTAGGCATCAAACCTTGAGGTCATTTGTTTTAATAGCTGCATTGTTATTGCTTTAATATGGCTACTAAAAGTATTTAATACCTTATCAGAACTCACCTAACGAACATGGATTTTATGGTTTATAATTACATTTTAATAGAATCGTAGAATAGAAAGGTGTCGGCAGTGGATTGATTAAAAGCTTCTATTTCTCAGCTGAAGAGCAAAATCTCATTTCCTAAAACTCAAAGATGGCCCTGGTGGTCTGATCTTCTCTTCGATAATACACTTTACATTCATACGGATAGTTTTGACATGGGGGATGTTGGCCTTATGGTAAAGCACTTGGCTTTCGAAAGTATGCCCTTGTGTCCGTTCAACTCTAATGGGTACCTGCCAATAGGTTGGCAAAGATAAGCTTAATTACGTCATCAATATCAAATGTTGTTATATTCCAGATTTTTTTTCACCTTAGATTTAATGACCCAGATCGGTGACGTACGCGGATAAACTAGGCTACTAATATAAGTACTCACAAACTAACTTTTTTTAAAAATGTGTTTCCACTTTTCTTATTCTCAAGTATATATATATATATATATATATATATATATATGATTAGCGAAATGTGTTTTAAAAAAAGGGGGGTCTTTATGACTTATCACCCCTTAATTTTCTAGGTTCATTAGGGTACCAAGTGTAAATAATACTAAATTGGTTGTCCTATTTGTCTTAGCCAAGGGAAGATAACCTTATTGAAGTGTTTCAAAGAAGGTGCTAAGAGGCACTCGACAAATTGCCTATAAAATAACTTTCCACCTGAATCCCTGAGGCGCAAGAATATTGTGGAAAGCGCCCCCTGTAAGCGTTGTCTTGATGGCCATCTTATTACCTCAATTAGGTTAAGTGTATTCTTTCCTCTTGGAGTTACAGCGTGTCGTGACAAGTAATGTGTTCTCTCTTTTGGAAGAGTTTATTATCATGACTTACATTTTATTGTTACGTAGGAGCGATGAGAAAAGAGAGAGAGAGAGAGAGAGAGAGAGAGAGAGAGAGAGAGAGAAAAGAGAGCACTGAATTAAGGGAGAAAAAGAGAAAAAAAATAGAAAGAACAACTAACAAGAAAGAAACAGATCGTGAGAAACATGACAAAGAGAGAGAGAGAAAGATATAAAAAGATTTAAAAGAGAGAAAGAGAAAAAAAGATTTAAAAGAGAGAGATAGAGAGGAAAAAGCAATAGATAGAGCGAAAGAGAAAAAGAGAGAGAGAGAGAGAAAAGAGAGAAAAAGATTTAAAAGAGAGAGGAAGCAGGAATTAATAGAGCGAAAGAGAGAGAGGGAAAGAGAAAGAGAGAACGAAATGAAAGTGTAACTGTAAGATATGTGTCTGTAAGTGTAATGCAGAAGAATAATTCGGGCACCTCTGCTGGTTCATCCGTATTCACATTTATTTCTTCGTTTAATTACATTTTTAAACTGCATTGAACAGATAGGTCGATTTTTTGTTTTCATTGTCTGTGACCTTCTCTAAGATCTGGTCATTTGTCTTCACTCACTGGTCATTTTTTTCTTTCCTTTTTTTTTTTTTTTTGAAGTAAAAAATGGAAAAGGAGGAAGGAATTCGGTATTTGTCTTTGATCTTTGGACTAGACTTTTTTTTTTTAATTTTTGATTTTGGAATTTTTTCGTTGGAATTTTATTTTTGTACCGGTTTTTTGCAACAGTTTTTTTTTTCTTTTTTACTTTGCTTGTCGATTATGCCCTTGGTTATTTGGTCTATAGTCTTTCGACTGTCGTCTTGGGTCGTTGGACACTGGTCTTTGGACTTTTTTGATTGTCTTGTCATTACCCTGTTGAGTAAATGGGTAAATCACCAAAAAAGTTGTTATCTTTCACCATTAAAAAATTACTTTTATTATGTATGTATGTATGTCACTATTCAAATTGTAGCTCACATCCACAACTTTCGGATAAAATGTATCATTCCTTAACAATTGGCATCTCCAAAGAAACACCCAAACATTATTTACAAACCACACACTATCAAACTCATTTTGTGTATACGTCCAATGGACATCCATCTACCCAGCGTTCCATTATACTTGATCGATCCGGGCCACGACTAATTCTTTTATTTCTTTTATACCAAAACAAGTTTCTTTTTTTTTTCTTGTGTTTCCTTCAAGACACTAACACTCTAATCAAAGCTCAGGCTTACGACTGTGTCTCAAACAAATCAAGCCAATAAACCTCGTAGTCCAAGGTTGCAGAGGGACTTATACGAGATTTTTTCAAAAAAATACTTTCTTTTTAAATTCTCTTTTTTTAACGTCATAGACTTTAGCTACAATATTTAGGTCAGCAGTGCTGGCGAGACTTTTACAAAGGGGCATCACTCATATTAACTCGTAAACAGACGATATAAAAAAAAAATAAGTTGTAGGTTTTGAGATGGAAATTAAATGCCATCTTATAAGTCAGATGCCATTCAAAAAGAATAGTTATTGATATTGTACTAATCTTTTTTTATATTTATTGTAGCAAAATATTTGTAAAGGATTGTACTGGTATATGTCAGAAAATTTGTTGATTTGTACTTTCGATGGGAACCAATGGCCTGTGACTTCAAAGGGAAACGTTTTAGGACTAAAACGTGCCTAAATATTGTAGGACTCCTTGCACGGGCACGTAGACAGGCGTAAGCAAGATCGAAGATTTGGTAATTTGCTATAAAAAGTATTTAATTTAAAAGGAGAAAATATTATACAAATGCTATGCTCATGTGAGAGGAATGATAACGATATGGGATATTTTAAACATTACATTTCACCATTTAGACTTTGCAATCTATTAGGCAGGTGCTGTTAAGGCCATCCGTTAAAAAAAAAGTTCCTCTTTCCGACCTTCTGGTCTATAGGGCAGATGATGTAAAGGTCATCTGATTCTGTGGCCTACGGTTAACGAGGGTGTCATGTGGCCAGCACAACGACCAACCGCCTTTACTTTTCCCCAACTAATGTCAGGTACCCATTAGAGCTGGGTGGACTCAGAGGCGCCCAAGGATCCCGAAATAAAAATCCCAGCCTTCACCAGGATTCGAACCCAGGACCCCAGGTTCAGAAGCCAAGCGCTTTACCGCTCAGCCACCGCGCCTCCCCGCTGTTAAGGCCATTCCTTTTTTTTTTTGTTGGGGGGGGGCTAGCGGTTAATGAGTAGGGTGTCATGTGGCCAGCACAACGACCAACCACCTTTACTTTCCCGAACTAAAAACAGGTACCTATTGAAGTTGGGTGGACTTCATGGGCGCCCTAAAAGTCCTTAAGCTTAATAAAATATTTATAAAAACTCAAAATAGAGCCGTGATATTTATAACAAATATAACAAATATGCACACTAGACTTCAGCAGTAAGTTAGTAAAAAAAACCAACAATAAAAAAATAAGAGACAGTTTAGAACAGGAGGCTAAAAGTTGTAGTAAAGTTGTATAGTATATACAGCACTTTACCATGATTAAGAAATATAAAGACTCAACGTGATAAAATACATAGAAAGACACAAAGATAGAAGAACATATTTTATTCTATATGATAAGACAAATTTTTACAAGTGCTACTTCCCTTCCCCCCTTATTAGCTCCATTAGCGCGTGAAACGGGTTGCCTGAATCAGCCATGAAAAACCATTTACCTTAAGTCTTTGATTAACACATACAACTAGATTAACACGAAGATGCACTTAGGACGTAGTTATCTTCTCTTTAAAAGAACGCTTGTAGCTCCCTACTTCTTATTACACTTTGTATAGCTGTCGTCATTTTGAAATTCTTATTTCTCGATTAGGGTTAAAAAATAAGTTTTCACTAACTGCATAACTTACAAAACTGTAAGGGAGCAAGACCACATAGTAAAAACCAGAACAGCATATCGCTTAGTCTCGGTGCGAATGGTAAGGGGAGAGCATAACTTTTGCATTAAATTAACCCAAGACAATTGACACCCTCGTGTGTCTTAATTCACTCCCCTTGGCGGAAGCTATCCGTTGAGTGACCGCTTCGTCAAAACGTCAGCCTCTAGTTCATATCTCATCTAGCAATGGACTAGACCGACAGGGCATGGATTCAATTGTCTTCTTTTGGGCATCGAAGAATCTAGGCCTATGTCTCCTGAAGTACGCACTTTAAGGATGAACTGCGCACTTGGAAGCATGAATAATATTCATTTATGAGCAAAAATAGAGAATACTGGTTAACAAATATATGTTTCCAATTCTAAAGATAGATTTCTGACCATAGACATAAATAAATATAGACTGGAAAAAGGGAGTAACTTCGTGTGACTTGAAAAAATGTATATCTATTGAATTTGGATTTCCGAATTATGAAAAATGTAAAAATTGCATGATCTTCAATCTTAGAGATTAAACAAAATTTATAGACGTAAAATAAAGTACACACAATTGCAATTCACAAATTCTCGTTTCATAAAACTCTCTTATTGGCCAGTCTATAATTATTTATGTCTATTTTTCTGACATACATAATGGGAGAGAAATCCCGCCAAACGAGCAGAAATATGAAGGATTTCGTATTTTTGACATAAAGAGTACAATCCCCCTTGTGTACACCACATAGACATAAATAAATGTAGACTGGAAAAAGGAAGTAACTTCATGTAACTTGAATACATGTATATCTATTGAATTCGGATTTCCGAATTCTGAAAAAATTTTATGATCTTCCGTTGTTTAATCTCTAACAAAACTACACTGCCTCTTATATAGGTTATGGCTGAAATAGATATGAATACTTTACTTTTATACTGCTCATAAATGCTGTATAATAAAGTACACAAAATTGCAAGTCAGAAATTATTGTTTCATAAAAATCTTTTATCGGCCAGTCTATATTTATTTAGGTCTATGATACACCATAAATAAAGAGTTGTTTTTTTATTAGTCTTCTCACCACAAGTGTTGACTGTTGCCGTCTACTGCTAAAAGTAAAATTTTTTTGAACATTATAATCTATTTTTAAAAAATAGGCTGTCACATACAAAAAAAATAACCTCGTTGTAGCTTATAATATTCAATCAGAACTCTACCATATTCCTTACAATATCGACGCAATAGATATCACATGACCGGAATTACGACCAACACACGCAATTAGCCCAGACAGAAAGTTGTTAGTTAAGTAATGTAAATATAACTCAGTAAGCTAGTATGCAGTGGATCTGATGGATGTTTGCGAAGAAGCTTGTATATCTGATGTCAATATTGTGTCAGAGATTGACCTTGTAATTGTATAAGTAAAACTATTACCAGTGACTCATTGTCATTTCCTGGACACGGATAATGTGCACAAAGAATATTTACTGTCTAAAGAGCATATTGATATAATCAAACTTGTGTATATATGCAAATATACAAGGCTTGTCTTCGAGTCCGAAGATTAGTTAGGAATACAGTATTTCCCGTTGCTGCTCAGCCCCAGCTGTGACCTACATATTTTGCCACACATCCAGGCCAACTTGACCATTGTCCGCAGGTGGTCGATCTCGTTCTTTAGTAGAGATAAATATAGCTATTACAACGGGTTAAACCGGTCTATTTTTAAAAGTTTAGTTCCTTAATAGTGCTAATTTTTATTTATTTTTCGAGCTCCGCCAGTAGTGGGAGAGTCTTTGAATATACACTACGATCTCCGCCATGATCTAAGGAACATTTATGCCAAGTTTTATCAAGATTGGTCAAACGGTTTTGATTGCTATGCGGGACATACATACGTATATCATAATGTATATATTAGATAGACTATATGTATACAAGAGTTCTGTGTTTTATTATCACAGTGTTGATTATTGTAGTCTAAATGACTTCATTTCTGTTTATAAACCAGACATTGTGGACACATTTTATTTCCAAATCCGTTTTTTTTCATTTAATTATGACAGTATACGACTTATTGATACAGTCCCATTCCTTTAATGTGCTTCTTGATGTAGTTCGGTAAGATAGATTTTATTCCGAGATCCATTTCCCTTTCCATTAGCTGATTAGCTCCTAGCATACACACAAATATTCATCTAGGTACTCACTCATTTTAGTGATGGCTCTCTGAGGAAGAGTCATGCCATATCTACGTCTTCTATAAAGACGTCAACATAGACAACACTGTAGCACACTCACGCGCACTAAGAAATCAGCACAACAAAAGATTCGCGTATCTTCTCTGGTTCTTTAATAAGTTCGTGACCCCCCTTCCCGCCTACACGTACAGATACACACACACACACACACACACACACACAACTTGAACACACTAACGCTCACTTCGATATACACGTGCAGAGAGTCTAGAGAATACAAGGGCGCGTCCAATTCTTCTGTCCAAAACGAAGCCTCTGGTGGAACGACAAGGGCACATCACTACGGGGCCGGTATTTATTTGGATTATCTTCCCTTGTCGACCAGCTTACAATGGGAGCGTAGAGAATTTGGGCTAAGTCAGTCCTCGAGAACTCAGATACAACATGAGAACGCAATGCTGATCAAGTGGTATTTTTCTGGGGTTGTAGGAATTATTTTAGAAAACAAAACCCTCAGAAATGTTGATATTTAAAATTACTCTCTCAAACATAATTTTGTTTCTTTCTATATCCGATACTATAAACGTAACATCTTTTTTCATTATAATAGCGATACCTCACATTTATGCAATTATACCGCTAAATTCATCAACATTCTTTACATTTTAAGGTTATAAGTGATGCGAGTAGTTAAGGCCGGATCTAGAGGTCTAAAGGCCCTGTGGTAAGGAAGTAACAAAGGTTCCTATTTTTTTTCCCGAAAAAATGAACTACTTTATTTTTTATAAGGTCAAAATTTATGGCCAACAAATACTATTATTTTAACAAAGAGATTAGTAATCTGTTTAAGTGAAATGCAATTATTAAGAATTAAATTTCCTCGTAAACGAATGGAACTTTGCGAGTTTTATATTCGATTTCCAGCAACGAGCAACATACGAATAAGAACTTCTTAAAAACAACAACATATAGCATGCTATAAGCATGAAAGTAGCGCTATATAAAAGCTGTAATAATAATAACATGGGTAACTGTTAGATTTATAGTATTGTCGCTAAAGATGCAGGGGAAAAAGACAGTTTCAAAAAAATATGTTGCCGACTCATTGACAATTGACATCATTAAATCTCGAAGTCTATAAGGCAGTTTTTAAAGACGAGATTATAAGTGAAAATTGGTTCTGTAGTTGTCGAGAGTGAGAAGAATATGTTGACGCAAGCCCTCGTCCTTACATAAACACTAAAAGTTGTTTAGAATTAGTAATACACATCGTATCTATGGAATTAGATGTTGGTTGATTATTATTATTATAGCTTTTATATAGCGTACTTTCATGCTTATAGCATGCTCAGAGCGCTTTGGCCCAATCTCATTTGTGGACCAGTGGGGGGGAGGGGGTATCTAGGAGTTGGTTTCCCGTGCTGCCTTTGGGCGCTCAGTAAACACAACTCTGCCCGAGTCGGGTGTCGAACCTCGAGCCTTCTTCTAGGTAGTAGAGCAAGCCAAGCTCAAGCCGCACTTAGCCTCTCGACCACGCTTCCCACAATATGCATCTAAAATGACCGTCGGAGGACAAAGGTTAGGCCTGCACTAGTTGTGACAAAACATGTAGGTAACAGCTGGCGCTACGTAGCCACGGAAAATACTACTTTCTTTATTGATCTTCGGACATGAAGACAAGCTTTATTATATATACAGAGACAGAAAGGAATAAATATAGATCTATCTTTGTAAAACGTCAGTAATATATTCGATGTAACTGAATCCCATTCATTTCTCAATCTGACTAATTTTTGTTTGAAAACGATGCTTACAAAATGTGAAAGTTGAAATTTGGATAGGAGAGGCGTAGTGCCCTGTAAGCCACCAGGGGCGTAGCTAGAAATTTTCCATCGGTTGGGGGCCCGGGGGTTTGACTTCTTTGACTTCATTTTGCGTAATACTTTATTTTTAATGTAAAAAAAAAACACTCATTTTAAGGCCCCCCTCAAATGGAGGCTCTGGGGGATTTTCAAATTCTCCCCTCTCCTCCCCCCACCCTAGCTACGCCACTGTAAGCCCATTTCACACTCACAGACCTGTATCTGCTCTCAGCTTCAAGATAGCATCATTAAGAGATCCATTTATTTTTGTATTCTAATCATATAGTTGAAAAAAGTAAGGTTCCCTGTTTAACCTTGCGATCTATAGAGGAGATGATATAGAGGTGAGCTGTTTCTGTAGAACACTGGTAACGAGGGTGTCATGTGACCAGCACAACGACAAACCGCCTTTACTTTTACCCAACTATTGTAGAGCCCAAAGATCCCGAAATTGAAAAATCCCAATCTTCACTGGTAATCGAACCCAGGAGCCCGGGTATAGTAATCATATCGTACTAATGGAAAAAAAAGTCTTACTTCACTTTCTTTTCTCTATCTTTCTTTCTCTCTCTCTCTCTCTCTCTTTCTCTCTCTATCACTCTCTCCTTCTCTCACTCTTTCCTTCTCTCACTCTCTCCTTCTCTCACTCTCTCACAGTATCTCTCTCTCTCTTTCCTACTCTCTCTCTCTATCTCTATCACTCTCTCCTTCTCTCACTCTCTCTCAGAATCTCTCTCTTTCCCACACTTTCTCTCTATCGCTCTCTCTCTCTCTCTCTCTCTCTCTCTCAATCAGCCTATCCTCTACATCCCCGTTCCATTGTCTTATGTTTAACAATTCAGATTTAGTTGGAAATACTAGTGATGTGTTTTTGTTTTTAAACAGACAGTTAACGTGAGTAAAAAAAAAACAACATAACGCTCTAATAATGGCGGCTATTTCTCGGCAGACGAGAGTTAATGGGACAATGATTGATACAGTTACGTTCGAGTTCGCCTGTAGCAAAGTGCCGGACTGTGTCGCACAAGTGAATTGACTGTCGCAATAGACATCCAGATCAGCTTTTTTTTCTTTTTGTCTGTCGCACAAGTAAATTGATTGTCGCAATAGACATCCAGATCAGCTTTTTTTTTTCTTTTTGGTGTCGCACAAGTAAATTGACTGTCGTAAGTGACATCCAGATCTTCTTTCTTTTTGTCTGTCGCACAAGTGAATTGACTGTCGCAAT
>JADKLZ010021330.1:15528-27137 GCA_021533235.1 Biomphalaria straminea | reverse complement strand
CCCCCCCCCCCCCCCCCCCCCCCCCCCCCCCCCCCCCAAAAAAAATCGAATATGTCCTTCTGTTTGGATGCACAGAATAATCGAAACCGAGACAGCTAATTGTTTCCTCTTAGTGAAGTTGTTTCAAGAGTGTGTGTGTGTAAAGCTCAGTGTGAGTTAAAAGCAGGACTAATGTGTGTGTGTGTGTGTGTGTGTGACCAAGAGAGAGATCCTTATTACTCTTGTATGTTTTAATCAGTCAGACATTTTTTTTATGTTTTGCTCCAAATAAAAGAAAAATATTGATAAATGGCATTGATCGAGCAGATCCACCCTCCAACCCTCCTCCTATCTGAGGTTGCTGTCCACAGCCCTGGACAGAGACACGAAACTGGTCTGTTAAAAGATCGTATGTAAATGTAGGGCCATTATTAGCGCCCTCTCGCGGTGCAAGGGGCAGAGCACTTCAGGTGAGCTGTGCAGCTCTTGCGTTGTCCTGATGTCAACAATGAATACCAATGTCGTGTGTGTGAGAGTGTGTGTGTGTGTGTGGGGGGGAGGGTGTTGATGTCTCAGTGTCGGCGTCAATGTGTTCAGGTGCAGCAGAAATAAAGGTATTGTCTTTAGATGTCATTGTCCCAACGTATTTTTATTTTTTTAGGGCGAAACCACTGTACATTGTAACTGCTTTGTCAAATTCTACTTTCTGCAATTTTTACCTATACATTTTAACTCTTTGTCTCCGTAATTATTTTTCCACGCTTTGAAGGAATTCTTGATTTTGCTAATTACTATTTCACTACCCCGTTACGACTAGCCTTCGCTAGTTTTGTTATCTATTAGGAGAGAAAGAGTTAATAAGGCATTTTTACAATACCTCTATAAAAATCCTACTTTTGGACTGGAACCTTCTGGGTGGGCCAAGAGTGGTCGGGCACGATTCTCGAAAAAGGCTCTACCGATTTTCTTAGAAATTAGACAGTTGATGAATATCGTTGGGAAAAGAATTGGGGAAACTTAAGTTGCACATCGTCCTTTAAGTCTAGATCTGTAAATCTATCATTAGAATATTATGTACAGGGCCGGTCTTAGGCAACTGAATCCTATGCGGTCGCAGTGGGCCCCGCGCTTTCGTAGGCCCCGCGATAATTCAATGTGTAATTATTGAATTGCAAAATATATACGAAAATTTCTGAATTTATTAAAATCTCCTGAATACTCTAAAAATCTCCAGAAAAATATACAAAACTGTCATTTGTGAGTGATTCATTGCGGAAAACGCCAATCCTACGCGCTAAAGAAAAAAGAAAAAAAGGCATTATCAGCTTTCATGTAGTAAAATGTAATAATCGGGCAAGTTTTTACATTAACCGGTAGTTTGAATACTTTATTTACTTTTATAGTCACTGGCATATAAATATGTAATTTGTTACAAGGATAGTAAAGTACAGATCGCAATTTATTTTCTTATACACAATTTGTTTTTCAATTATATCCTTATTCCCACATAGACTAGTCCCCGCGCAATGAGTTTCGCATGGGGCCCCGCACTTGCTAGGACCGGCCCTGATTATGTATATTATATTATAATATTTATGCTTATGTGATGGGAGCGGGGTAAAATATGCTCCCCCTTTTTTATCTAACATTCTAACATTCATTAGTTATTAATAATATGGTCTTGCTCTATAAGTTATACAAAGCAGGTAATGTTTTTTTTTTTTAATTGTTTTATGGTTTTCTTATCTATGTTTATTTTAGATAAGTTTTGAAAACTTATTTCATTCTATTAAGATAGGGCATTCCAGTCCCCATATTAACAAAAAAAGGGAGTTTTGAGTAAAGAAACTGAAGCAAAAAAAGACATCTCTTTTCAAAGCACTTTCATTTTAAATATTTCTGAAATCTAACTCAGTGTGTATGTATGTGTTCAGTTTATTGAAAGATTATCTATGTATCTGAGGTGTTAAAGTAATGTAAAATTCTTTCAAGCTATCAATGATGTTTTTACAATCTAAAAAATAGTGCAATATTAACCTACAATTTAAATATTTTTTTCCTTAATTAATTAATTTTGCCTTGGACTTTATTTTTTGAAAATAATACTTTGCATTCACTTTTCTGATATCTCTGACTCTCGAATTATTTCTCGTTTTTAATTATATTATATTTTTTTCTCCAATCCACTTCCAATGAATGTCTAGTCTTAATAAACTGTCAGAAACAGAGGGAGATAATTCTTAATTAGAGATTACTTCCGGTTGCGTTTAAGTCAGTGTTCTAAATGTCGATTTTTTAAAGATGGACTTGACTGGGAAGTACAAACAACAAAAATAAAATGTAAAAAAAAATATAAAAAAAAAAAAATTGAATATTAAGGAAAACAAAACAAAACAAAACTAAAAAATAATATCATATAATGGTAAGAACTGCACATTTACAAACATCACTCAATACTATAAGATTTATTTCCCTTTTTATATTGAACATACTTACCTCTATATAATTACTTTTTTTTTGTTTTATCGATTCATTTTTTGTTACGGACAAGTATGTACTACCAAACAGAAAGACAAACAGATTGAGTTGATATAAGCTTTGTTATAAATCTAATAATAATCGTGGTTTAAGTTTTCCTCAGGAGATGACTTGACGTGATGTCGTGCGCCACTGCCCAGTGCAGTGAAGCATGACACTTAAAGTAAAAAAAAAAGTAAAGTGAGGGTGATGTCTACGTGGAGACTGGTGTAAGCTTAATGAGGATGACAAGCAGCCAGCACAATGACCTCAAATAAAACTGGACTTTTCATACAATCCCCATTCACTTTCCCCACAAACCATTACAACACGTGTTACCCAGAGCCAGAGGAAAACCAGGAACATGACGGATTGATGGGACAGCGAAAGAAAAACTTCTTACATTTTCTTTGTCTTCACACCAAGCAACAGACCGCAAACAATCATCAGCACAAAGATTGAACTCTCTTTCTCCTACTCGACGATACCATCGTTGATTTTGACTTCCTTAACTCTTTCTCTCCGAATCGACGATACCAACGTTGATTCCAACAGAATGTGGTAAATAATTACGGAGAGAAAGAGTTAAATTAAATTAATTAATGTTTAATTTGTTTGAACTAGACTTTGAATTATATAAAAAAAGCATGCATTTCCCTTTTAATTCTATACCAAATACAAGATTTTCTGATAACAAACAACAAAGCTGTTGAAGCCGAATCATAACAGGGGTAGTGAAATAGTAATGAGCAAAAAAAAAGAATTCCTTCAAAACAATTACGGAGATAAAGAATTTAAAAACAAATAAAAAGTAGACATTATTATACCACCCAAACAGGTAGATGTTAGATGTGTGGCCGAGTGTAGAAAACCGCTTGGCAATCAATCAATGTGGCTTGAGTTAAAATTTCGAATCGAGCGGAGTTGTGTTTCATTGAATGCTTATAGGCACCAAGGAAATCTACTCTACTTTCCAATGGTTTCCAAACAACATTGAGCCATATCGCTCTGTGCATGCTATAAGTAGGAATATTGCAGTATATAAAAATTAAAAAAAAAAGGTTTATTATAAACTACAGAACAAAATTTTTAAAATTACTTCCTGCGTTATGAAACTGCTCTATGAAACTGCTCTATGAAACTACTCTATGAAATTGCTCCATGAAACCGCTCTATGAGATTGCTCTATGAAACTGCTCTTCGAAACTGCTCTATGAAACTAGTTTTTACATTTGTAGGCCTATATTCAAAACATTCTTGGAGTTTTCACTTGCTGTTCATCAATAGTAAAAGAAAAAATATAGGCTGGACTTACAGATCTTTTAACACTGCCAAAAATGTCATGAACATTTTTTTAAAAAGTAGAAACAATGTACATACGATGATTAAAATCAATATTTATGAATTATTTCGATCTGGATTTTTGAAACATTATCTCAATGGAAACTAAACAGGGAATGTATTTCTTCCATATGCGTGAATGTATAGTTCTGTGAATAATAGCACATTCTAAAATAAAAATCCGAGAAATGATTTTGCATTATGTCTAAACTTTAAAAACTAAAGGTCATTATTTTTCTAAGACAGAAAAGATTGATTTTCCTAGACTCGGGGCGACTTCCCTTACCGCTGTCTATCAATCTAACGCGGAAAGAATTTCTTTCCTATTTCCAGTCCAGATATAATTTAACATCTATGACGTAGACACTAACCAAACCTTCATGAGACGGCGCGCAAAATGTTTGTACGGGTCTATTTATTCAACTCCTTGATGAATACAAAGATACAGTGCGGGGATTCCCGCTGATGATGTGCAATGTATTGTGTCCATAGACATAAATAAATATAGACTGGAAAAAGGAAGTAACTTCATGTAACTTGAAAACATGTATATCTATTGTATTCGGATTTCCGAATCCTGAAAAAATGAAAAATTGCATGATCTTCAGTCTTAGAGATTAAACAAACCTCATAGACATAAATTTATAAGGCTTGTCTTCGAGTCCGAAGATGAGTGAGAAATACAGTATTTCCTGTGGCTATGCAGCGCCAGCCGTGACCTACATATTTTGCCACATCCAGGGCAAGCAAAACCATTGTCCGCAGGTGGTCGATTTAGATTTTCTTTTCGTCGTCTGCATTTGTCCTCGGCAGCAGATTTTATTTTGGTCTCAAATGTGTATCCCGTGGCCTTCGTAAATGACCTCCAGCTGTCTCGTTCCGACGCCGCATGCAGCCAGACATAAATAAAGTAGGCCTACACAAAATTGCAAGTCACAAATTTTCGTTTCATTAAACTCTTTTATCGGCCAGTCTATATTTATTTATGTCTATGATTGTGTCCAAAAATATTTTCATTAATGAAAAGACGTAAGGCCTAATTTAAAATAATTAAATAATTCTGAAAATTTATAACGTCAAACCAGACTTTTTACTTTGTGGCCCATTAGCTAGTGATTTGTTTCTCCAAAAATATGCATAAACTGTCAAATTTCTAGGAAGATTGTTAGAGCCATTTTCGAAATGCATAAATAAAGAGAGTGTAATAAATTAAGTAAAGTTCCCCATTCAAGCCTTGAGATCTGTAGGGCAGATGACGTAATGGTCACCTGTTTCTGTGGCCCACGGTTAACGAGGGTGTCATGTTGCCAGCGCAACGACCAACCACTTTTTTTTCCCCAACTTATTTACGGGGCCATCAGAACTGTGTGGAGTCAGAGGCACCCAAAGAATCTGAAAAACAAAAAAATCGCAGTCTACACCAGGCTTCGAACTCTCCGATCCGGATGCCAGGAGTAGGAGTTGAAAGAATACACCAAAATAATATAATCATTTAAAATTAATCCTATATTCTAATTTAAAAAAACATATTACAATTGCTTATCCCAGTAATTAATGAAAAAAAAATGTTATGTCTTATTAAAGAAACGTGAAATGCAAAAAAAAAAAAAAGGTTTAGCCTAATTACCGAAAGGTGAATGGCATAATGACTAGGTCCACCGGACCCATAAACACTGACGAGTATAATTTGTCGTCAAGATGACGCACAAGTGTATCTTTGGCTTTAAGAGGGCTGTGATTATTGGGCAGGCAACCTGTCACCCGAAGGCGGGAGACGTATTCATCGCTGGCATGCTCAACTAGCAGAAAGTGATGCGATCGGCAGACGGCAATTTGTCTCGGCTTCAAACGTTCAACATGTCAACGTCTGTGCTCTTACCTGGCCAATAACATCTCGTCGGCTGCCAATTAAGGGCTGATTTTACAGCAATTTTATTGCTAGTTTTAAGGATGATTTGATATTGCTGGTTTAAGGAGCTATTCCATTTAGGATTAAAGATCTTAATTGTCCCTGGTCAGTGTCGTGCTTGTCTGGGTTATTTATAACGCCATGATAAGTTCACAAAGTAAAAACAAAACATCTATGTCCCTAGTATTCTATATCTAGCCATGTTAATGCTATAAAATTAACTTTGCAGAAAAAAGATTTCGACGTCTTGTTTTTTTATTTATGTATCAATGTTTTAACATTTTTATCTGGATTGTTTACCAAATAGCGAATTATTAGCAGACTCGCTGGGTGCCGCTTCTGAGTTTTTGTGACAACACAAACTTTTATTTGTAATGTTGTTTGTTTTCTATTTAATTAATAATTTCTATCTCTAATTGTATAGGTTTGTTTCGCAGCTTATTGTCTATCATTCTATGATTTAGATATGTTAAGTTCAAGTGGCATTTTTTTTTTAAATATATGCCTTATATATGTGGAAAATCAAAGAGAACGCGATGGGTAAGGATGCACGAGCACTTTACCGAAACAAAACCCAGTCACTTGTAAGAAAGATACAAACATAGAAGCTAAATATTATATGATTACACAACTATATATCTGAGTATATATTTTGGAGAGGGAGAGAGAAAGAGATCAAACCCCTTTCAATATTCGCGCACAAACTGATAAATAAAACAAACTGTGGGGAAGGTTCGCTTTTATTTTTACAATCCCTCTATTCAGCTAGTAGCTTCCTGGAAACTAGAACATACACTATTCTGGGTGGGTGGGTTCGAAACTAAAAATTTAAACCTTGGTTGTAACGGATCTCGAAAAAGGTTCTAACGATTGTCATTAGAATAATATAAAGTCTAGCAGATGTATTCATTAGCTTAACCATACTCTTTTCTCGTGGTGAAGAGAGGGGTTGGGGTATAGGTGGGAGTAAAATAAATATTCCAATTTTTTTGTATCTAACATTCATTGGTTATTTAGTGACAAATAATCAATCTATAGTTGTATAACAGAGCTAATGTCTTTTTAAATTGCAAAGCTTAAATTAAATCACTCTGTCTGTCTGTCTGTCTGTCTGTCTGTTTGTATGTTAAAAAGTTTGTTAACGTTATTTCTCCCACACCCAATCTCGACTTAAGCTGAAATTTTGCACAATTATTTCTTTTATCCGACAAGACAAGAATCAGTAAAAAAAAATAATAATAAACAAATTAGTTAATTAACTATTAATAATTAATAGCTTGTTGTTTTGAACTAGGGAAAGAAATCGTACTTGACTGATGTGGTAGTATAAGTTGAATTAGTCACCTTTAGGAATCTTTAGCCCTGAGCGAACAATTTCTTTTAATGGATTAAAAAAAAAACGATCATGTAAACATTCACCAAGATACTCCCTTTCTCCCCTCCCCCTTTCACAACTGGTCCAGACAAGTGATGGGATCATAGCGCATTGAGAAAGTTAATAGCTAAACAAAAACAACTGGTAAAACTATTTCTAATCACACAGATTCATTATGTCTTGGTCAGTCGAGTACATAAATACACGACTAACCCAAGCTAATTGGTACAGTTACACTTAATATAAGCTTTTTTTTTGTATTTTTTAAATTTTTTAAAATGTCTTTCTTGTTTAAAAGGTATTTTTTGTAAAAAATGTTCTTGTTTAGAATCTCATTTCTACGCATTATTTTTGTTTGTAGTTGTCCCAATCCAGCAAGAAATAAACGGTCAAGTGGTTAACTATCTCAGCATCTGGACTGTTGTTTCCATGAGCTCGCGATTTAAATACAAAGTTTTTGTTTTTTTTTTTCTAGTTCTGGGATCTTACAGTTTAATTCTTTTTATAGTGTTTTCCAATTCTCTCCTAAGTCTTCCTCTATACATTTTCTTATGTTTTTCTTTAGATGTAATTACATCGCCACTACATTTCCTCATACCCTTTTTCTCTCTATTTGTAAATATCGTACACAGGATCTTAAGAATGTACATGTAAATCAAGAGGAAATAGCTGTGACCAGGGGTGGACTGGCTATATGGGTATTGGAGCATATGCCCGTTGGGCGGTTCCAAAATGAGCCGGTAGGGCCACCGATATGGCCACATCGATGCCATTACAGAATATATCAAATTGTTTAAGGTTTTATAATATTCTCTAATAAAAAGGCCATCTGTCTAAAAACAAATCTTTCACAGACTCTACAGTGCAATACTATTTAAATTGAACACATTTTCCAAAATAATTCGAAGACTATACTATTAGGCTTTATTCTTTTAACGCCTACATACTTAGCGATTAAAAAAAGCAACATGAGGCCTATATTTCTTATAAATATATAGAGTTTTCTGTATGCATGCATATCGATACATTATCAAGTTTAATATAATGATTTTGAGGACAGGTAGGCCTAGAAATGGATGCCCATCATATAATATAGAAATTGTGGGTCGGATTGTATAGAAATGCCAGTGCCGATTTTGACACCCAGTCCGCCCCAGGCTCTGACACAGACCTATATATATTACATATAGATTGAACACAATTCTTATCCGCGATTTATTTTCAGTTTAAAATCTAAATTTACAACACAATATTCATTTTCCCGAGACTTCGCTTCCGTAAATTAAAAAAAGAAGACGTTAGGCCTGTAAATCCTACCATCATTCTATTTCTACTTATGATTTTTTGGGGTCAATCATCGCAAAAAAATGGTCGACTTTTTTATATATCTTCTTCTTGTTAAATTTAGAGTTGAGTCGAAATCCAATTTGAAAATAATCAGGTGTTTATTATTTGTCGTTTACTCTTGGCTTGAGATTAACTATATAAAGACAAAATGATAATTTTTTTAGGTTACATCTTTTTAAATAATGCTAACATTGTCTTGATTTAGTTCCAGACATCTAAATCTAATTCAAACTTTAAGCTTTAAGAAAAAAAATATTTTCAGATTTCTTAAAATACGAGATTGATAGCTCATAAAAATCTCTGTCCAATCTTTTATATATTTGTAAACTACCACCGACTCATTGGTTGATCACGAAATTTCTGAAACTGTCTTACGTATCCGTATGAAATTTCGCAAACAGGTTCCATTTAATTCCTAGGCAATCACTAAGAACCCAATTTGAAATAATAATAATAAAATAAATAATATAAATATTGCTATTCGTGGAAAACAGCAAACGCTGTATCAAACCTTTGTATCTTAGTTTCGGTATTTCCCCCAAAAGGTGGCAGTCTATATACTAAGCAATAAGAAATATCACACATTCGATATTTTTAAAGCATTTTTTTTTCTTTTCCCTAAGCCTACTTATGTCTGCTTCCATTTGTATCACCTTTTCGTTACGTCGAAGTTTAACAGTTGATGTACATCTTTAGAAAGCAATGCATTTTTTAAAAAAAATATATCATTCATAAATTAAGAGTAAAAAAACAATATTATAATTAAGTCATTAAATTTATAAATTTCTGAAATTTGTGGTTGTTTTGTTTTTATTTGTTTCTGTCCATAGACATAAATAAATATAGACTGGCCAATAAGAGAGTGTTACGAAACAAAAATTTGTGAATTGCAATTGTGTGTACTTTATTTTATGTCTATAAATTTTGTTTTATCTCTAAGACTGAAGATCATGCAATGTTTAAATTTGTCATAATTCTGAAATCCGAATTCAATAGATATACACGTTTTCAAGTAACATGAAGTTACTTCCTTTTTCCTGTCTATATTTATTTATGTCTATGTTTCTGTCACAATAATGTCATTAGTCCCGGTTCTCAATGGCGTTCTGGTGCGATAAGATAACTCTGTCCATTGTGACTATTGGTGCGCAGGGCAGGTTTACGAAAGTAGAAATGGCATTGCGATGCGATACTGGGAGCTCTTGCAAACATAAACTATGATCTATAAGAATTCAACTATTTTTCAAAATATATTAAAGTAGTACCTGAATATAAATATGTGTGTACCTCTGAGTACATCAAATGTGACCACAAAATTATCTAAGGTCTAGTTGTAACAGTTACTTGCTAAGTTCAACTATACCACAAACAATAACGTTTGATAAATACTTGCAGGCTTTTGCAGTGCGCGGACCATAGGTTAGGAACTCATTGATTTTAGGCAGACAACATGCTTCACTACACTCAAGAATAGAAGAAACTTCTAAATTATCTTGTCATTCTAGCTCTCGTGTTCATGTTTGTAATGTTACCACAGTGCCTTGAGCCTTCATTATGTTTTTTTTTTTTAAATTAAGCGCTCTATAAATAAAGTTATTATTTTTATTATTATTTCTTTACAATAGATATACTTTACAATATATAATAATAATAATAATAGGCTTGTCTTCGAGTCCGAAGATTAATGAGGAATACAGTGTTTCCCGTGGCTGTGCAGTCCCAGCTGTGACCTACATATTTTGCCACATCCAGGGCAAGCAAAACCATTGTCCGCAGGTGGTCGGTTTAGATTTTCTTTTCGTCGCCTGCGTTTGTCCTCGGCGGCAGATTTTCTTTTGGTCTCAAATGTGTATCCCGCGGCTTTTGTGAGTGACCTCCAGCTGTCTCGTTCCGACGCCGCATGCAGCCAGGTGCTCTCCTCTATGTCAGCCAAGGAAAGTTGACGCCTAAGCTGGTCTTTGAAGCGTTTCCGTGGGGCGCCTCTGTTACGTCGGCCACCTTTTAGCTCACCAAAAAAGACTGCCTTTGGCATACGTTCGTCGCCCATACGGGATACGTGCCCTGCCCAGCGTAGCTGTCGGATCATAAGAAGTCCCTCTATACTGTCTATACCGGCGTTCGCAAGGACATCGCTGTTTGTAGTGCGGTCTTGCCATCGTATGTCCATGATGGAGCGCAAGCACCTTTGGTGAAAGCGCTCAAGGAGTCTTAGCTGTTTTCTATATAGTGTCCATGTCTCAGAGCCATATAGAAGGGTGGAGAGAACCACCGCCTGGTAGACATTTATTTTTGTAGGTAGGCGGAGCGATTTGTTCTTCCAAACTCTCGCCTGAAGGCGTCCAAAGGGAAGTTGATAACCGTCTGGCCAGGGCCAATAGCGCTTTTGGACAATATATATATTAATTACATTATATATAATTTACAATCGATGCACGTAGTACAATTAATCATATTTTAGTAATTTGTACAGTACTATTTGAAACAGAATTTTCCTTTTATTAACAATAGGTCATGCTAGGTCTTACTACCTGTAAACCACCAAATCTATCCAGTCTGTAGGGGCATGGGAAATAGGTAGCTCTAGTTTAACAATGGGGTGCAAGAGTGTTACCTGTTCAGCACGACTAATTGATTTTGTATCGTAAAATACTTGGCTTGTATGTTGTTGTTTTTTTAGTTCATGTTTTAATAAAATTCGTTGTTTTTTTTTTTATTTTTAATCTTTTACTTTAAATGTCCCACTGAGTAGGGAACCATCACATTTAAAGTTCATTTTCTTTATTAAATTTACACATTGAATTATCGGTATGTTGCTCAACATTAAATAAGTTATGCGTATAATTCCAACCAAGATTTGATTGAATATAAATTTGCTAAAATGGAATGTAACCTGTCGACGAAAGTAATTACACAACGTTAAGATACGAATAGACATATGAAAATTAGAACAGATTACATTAGATTGATAAAGAAACTTAGAATAGATTAGATTAGATTAGATTAGAAATATAGATAAATAAATAGATTAGATAAGAGCGATAGATACGAAAATACTTTGATTAGATTTGATTTGATAAGATTGGATTACATTAAATTAGAAAGATAAATAAATACTTAGATTTGACTAGGCTAGACTAGACT
>JADKLZ010021330.1:0-15428 GCA_021533235.1 Biomphalaria straminea | reverse complement strand
GATAGATAGATAGATAGATAGATAGATAGATAGATAGATAGATAGATAGATCCTGTTGTTCACTATGATGTTTATTTGTACACAGTCTCTGAGCCTATATTACAACAGCCACAAGAACGTCGACAGATAAACAACTAAAGTGCTCATTTTGACAAGCGGTTAGAAAGTCTCAAGAGATCTCAAAATTTGCACAAGGCACGATTCTATGAGACGAACACAACATGACGTAAGCGATGGTACTCACTTTTTGGCGGTATTCTCGTTGCTGCGGACATTTCTGTTGGCACCGAGTCAAGCCCGAATGTCGTCTGCTATGACTTTTAATATCACACAGGTGTGTCTGTTCGGCAGAGACGGAAATATCTCAAAGAAATATTTTCTGAGTGTCAAGTTGTATTACTCAGAGAAATAGCATCAGTAAAATACAAACTCCGAGACGAGTGTGAAATGTAATAAAGCGAGATGGAACTTAATTATCAAAGAATTTTAAAATAGCGTTTTGTTTCAAAAATTTGTTTTCAATTCAATGTTTGAAGAGTTATGTATACAATGTTAGAAATGAAGCTATAACTAAGCCGATGGGCTTAAAAATAACTATGGAATCCAAGTTTTTTTGAGTTTTTTTTTTCTTTTGTTTTTTTAAATATGGGTAAGCGGTTATTTGTAACTTGGCTGCCGGACCAATAATCTGGTTATTTAATGGCATCATGTGACTGGCCTATCGTTTTAAGAAACCGCGTAACCAAACTTTAAGACTTGGCTCCCAGGCAAACCACGCCCCGATTGGCATCGATCATCGTCGTTGTGTTGGAGGGTGGAATCTTTGGCTCACGCCCTCCTGCTCATGGGATAGGCGGGGCGTTGTTGGTGTTGGGGGGAATACGAATGAGGGGGGATTTTGGAGAAAGGGGGAGGGGGTGCTGGAATGGATCGTCTGGAAGTGGAGAACTGCGGATGCTTGTTTGTCAGATGACAGGCGAGGAGCTTGATGACGTAGCAGAGGATGTGGAGCCTAACCCGGAAGGATGTTTAGCGCGCGTAAAGCAGATGGGAGAGAGGGGGGGAAGCATGTTGATGCGCTATTTAGGTATCGCAGAAGAGTAGGCTATAGGTTACTCAAACAGTATGGCGGAGGGATACGAGCAGAGCTATTTTCATCGTTGAATGGTCCGTTTTGAACTATTTCCACCGCCATTTTCATTTGCAGGTCGATTCTCTAGACTTATAAAGGTTGTAGTTTGCATTAAAAAAACAAACAAATACTAATAAAATACTTTGTGTATAAACAATGTGTATTGAGTTCAAATCCCGGGTTCTTATCACTTTTTCTGTTATCCTATGCCTATTTCCAAATATCAGGGTTAGATGCTACTTCAAACATTGTTCCAGGATAGCATACAAAAACATTACGCGAAGAAAAGCGCTTGACAGAGCGTAACGAGCTTGAATCCCATTAAATACTGAGACCTTGACCTTCAAGACTGTAAGAAGATCCCTGGTCTCTGTGGCATTTTACGTCCCGAGAGACGATCTTTTCCCTTTGCAACTTCTTGTGTGGCTAAAGAGGCCAATCCTTGATACTGTTATGACATGATTAGAACGTAGATTTATTTCAGGAATAATAAAGGGATAAGTTTTACTTAGTTACGGAAATGACGAAAAGTAAGATTTAAAAAGTAGAACGATCTAGTCGACACTAAAAACAAGACGTGTTTTATTGAGGCTACAGACGGCAAGTAAAGAAGGACATTGACGGATCCTTTATTAAGTATTAAACGTATTTTTATAGTTGAATTGATTGTAGACTTCCTCTATTGCTTGTTTGGCATTTCGTCTGTGGTTGAGGACTACCGCCTGTTTATTTCGTTTGATATTTGCCACGGCGAAAGAGCCATGACAATACACAGCTGCGGTTGCAGGTTGGGCATATAAAATCACCAGGCGCAGATGCATTTCCGCCTTCTTTCTGCCTCTATTGTGTCTAGCATCTGCAAATCCGAGATCTTTTTCTTATGCTCTCTCTCTCCGTGTGGATCTATCCAGTGCCACCTCTTCCCAGCTGCTAGTGTTGATCTTAAAGAGCTTCATGTCCCGTTTGCATACGTCCGTATAACGTAAAATTGGGCAACCAGCGGCTCTTCTTTTTCTATTAGATCTCCATACAGAATATCATGTGGAAGTCGACCTACTGGCATTCTACGAACGTGGCCAAGCCAGCCAAGGCGTCTGCTGTTGATAACAGATTTTAAAGATCCGCCTTGGGCATCGGAGGTGGAAGACATTCAGCTTTTTTTCCTGCCATGAGTAGGTTGGCCATGTTTCACTTCCGTATAGCAAAGTGATCATCACGCAGGTCCGGTAGACTAAGGCTTTAGTATTGTTAGCAATATGTTGTCCCACACTCTTTTCTGCAAACGTGACATGGTGCCCATTGCTTTGGCTATCCAATTGTTGATGTCTTTATCCAGTAGAGCATCGTTGGATATGATGGAGCCAAGATAGCAAAAGTTATCAACAATTTCAAGTGGTTGGACATTCATGTTTATTTGAGGTGCAGCATTAGTGTTTCGGACAAGTATCTTGATCAAGCTTTGACTAATATTTAAGCCGAACGTCTGGCAAGCAGCAGATAATTTGTCAACCAGGGTCTGGAGCTGGATATCAGAGTCAGCTACAATAGCTGCATCATCAGCATACAAGAGTTCCCTAATAAGTATCCTCCTAACCTGGTTTCATTTCTATCTAATGGGTCACCCTAGGTTAGTTAAGAAAAGCCGTCTTAATCAAATTAACAGACTTCAAAATCTGAAAGGAATGCTAGTATTTATCAACAATCTGTGGCATTTTACGTCTCGAGAGACGATCTTTACCCTTTGCAACTTCTTGTGTGACTAAAAAGTCTAATCATTGATGCACAGCAGCGGTTACAGGTTGGGCATCTGTAATCACCAGGCGTAGTTGCATTTTCACTCTTCCTTCTACTACTGTTGAGTATGGCATCTGACTTATATTACATTAAATTTTTCTTACCAAAACGTTGATAAATTTCTGTTAACTAAAAGGCTGTTCCTAATTTTCATTTGTTTTAAATTTTACTAACGCTAAATGATTGTTTAAAATCTTTTATCTGAATCTGATCTTTAGACATAAATAAATAAAGAGTTCCTAATTTTCATTTGTTTTAAATTTTACTAACGCTAAATGATTGTTTAAAATCTTTTATCTGAATCTGATCTTTAGACATAAATAAATAAAGACTGGCCAATAAGACTATTTTATGAAACGAAAAATTGTGAATTGCAATTGTGTATACTTTATTTATGTCTATGAGTTTTGTCTAATCTCTAAGACTGAAAATCATACAACTTTTTAATTTTTCATAATTCGGAAATCCGAATACAATAGATATACTGTTTTCAAGTTACATAAAGTTACTTCCTTTTTCCAGTCTAAATTTATTTATGTCTATGAATTTCACATATTTCTTGCGAAAAAATACAAAACGAAAATATCAATAATTACAATATTGTGTGGGATTTTTTTTTAAAGCAAAATTATGCCAAATGATTGTTAGAATTTTCTCTTGTTATTTATATTACTTTTTTTTTTGGCCCCAAAAAAATCGCAAAAGGCTAATTATCGCTAATAGGTTCTTCTTGGAGTCTTTTTTTTTTAAATTAAAAGTGAATTAACTACAAATAATGTTTAAAAATTACTATTATGATTTATATTTCATTTAAATTATTTCCCAAAATATAGCCCAAATTTCATTGTCAATAATTTGTTGTTCCGGATTTTTTATGAAAACCAAATAAACACATTTTATTTTATTTGCTAATTCTCTTCTACCTTAATAATAATAATAATAATAATAATAATGGCCGCCGGAAGCTTTGCCGTGTTTCTCCTCTCTCTGACTTTGTACACTTCTTAGTGAGATTAGGGAAGTATTCACACTCTGGACTTTACGAATACTGAAGTACTGCTACAGGGTTGTATATATGTATCTATTTAGAGTGATTACATGTATCAGATTTGAAGGTTTGTTCCATTTGAAGTAATATCTTATCCTAGATTAGTGTCGCCATTTTTGCTGCGTCACTTCCATGTTTGCTAGATCTAGATCTAGATCTCTGAAGCTTGTCTACGAAGATAATAGATAAAAATAAACAAGCTAATGAACGTTCGTTTCTTTTAGATCTAATTTTATTTACTTTTGTGGAGAATTGGAACGGCCCATCGCTTCTCTCAGAACAATGATAAATAAGGAAACAACTACACAGGCGGTAAGCTAGGTAAATTATTATTCACCAATGAGTCGAGTGTCCACTGTAGGTAATACACAACCTCACGACCAAACACAAGATGCCGATCTACTCTCTGACTCGCACCCCACACAATTGAGAGGTGCTGTTGGCGGTAGAACAAGAGGAGCCAAAAGAATCAAATGGACGAGAGAAATGAATATAGTCATAATCAGATCGTTCTTCCGTGTAAACAATTGTTATGATAAACCTCTGCCAGGTTATAGGCAAAAGCTGTTCATGGAAGTCAGTAAACTATATCCAGAACTAAGCCTTACTGAGCAAAACGTTGTAGACAGAAGGTCTGTAATAATAAAAAACAACTACCTGACCCCTCAAGAAATTGACGAAATAAGAAGGGAAGTAGGTCATGAACTGCAGATACAAGAGCTCATCGCAGATACAAATGACACACCCACTCAGCCGACCAACGAAAACATAAGTAGAACACCTAACCAAGACAAGAATGACCCAACATCGGCAATAAACAATGAACTACACTCAAAATTGTATACGCTTATAGACCGCTATACAAACACCAATCTCAACTCTAGACCTCGTATCCCTAAGCTAAACGCCAAGAAAGAGACAACAACTTATATCAAAGAAATAAATAAAGTCTTAGGACACTATTTCGAAACACCAAGCAATTTGTTTGAAGTACATCTCGCCACATACTGCGCTGCTGTGGCTGTTACGGAGCTCTCAGGACAAAAGACTTTTGAGGTAAGCCCAATCAACCAGAGACCAAAACAACATGTGCCAGCATGGAAAAGGCGCCTGGAAGGCAATATAAATCAACTCAGAAGCCAAATGGATACAATCAGACAATATCTTGAAGACAACCGCTCCGCTAGAATACTTAACAAAATGAGGTCAATCTTAAAAACATCTAAAATCAAATTAACGGACCACGACAGCCGCACACGACTACTATGTCTGAAAGATACGCTAAGACAGAAAGTTAAATTAAAGGGAGCTAGGTTGAGGCGCTACAATGAAACCACCAAAAGGAAGGAGCACAATGCTCTATATCAGCGCAATAGAAAACAGTTCTTCCGCAAACTAGCTGATAATGATGCTGATAAAATTCAAAACATCGACAGCACAAATCACGGATCGTTTACCGACTATTGGGCGGCGCTTTGGTCTGAACCTCTACACTACAATGTGCAGGCTGACTGGATCGAGGAAATCCAGAATAAAAACAACCTACTACCAGAAATGCCTGATGAAGATTTCACGGCTGAAGAAGTTTCAGCAGCTATATCAAAAACACACAACTGGACTGCTCCTGGGCCGGACAACATACACAATTTTTGGCTGAAGAAACTTACAGCCTTACATGCACCACTAACATCAAGCTTTAATGAGTTACTGTTGGAACCATCCTCAATGCTGTTAGACCTCACTGAAGGGAGAACATCTCTCCTCTCCAAAAAAGGTGATCCGAGTCAACCATCAAACTATCGCCCTATCACTTGTCTGTCAGTTGTGTATAAACTACTAACCTCACTTTTAAAAAGTAAAATGTACAAATTTTGTTCTACCCATAAGCTACTAGCAGAGGAACAACAAGGTTGCATTGAAGAGTCTATGGGCTGTAAATTACAGCTAACTATTGATGGTATTGTATTGCACCAAGCGAATAAAAGAAAAAGAAATTTACACATGTGTTACATCGACTACAATAAAGCTTTCGACTCTGTTCCGCATGATTGGCTCTTAAAAACACTGGACATTCATAGAATCAATCCAAGAATAATACAACTATTGAAAATTTGTATGGATAATTGGAAGATAAACCTGCACCTTAATCAAGATAAACTAGGTTCTGTGCACATAAAAAGAGGTATATATCAGGGTGACTCTCTATCCCCACTCTGGTTCTGCCTAGCGATTAACCCTCTATCTGCACTGCTCCAAGACTCTACAAACGGTTTTAGGGTTGACACTAAATGTACAAAATATGTGTCCCATTTATTATACATGGATGATCTAAAGCTATATGCAGAAACCGAGACAAAATTACACAAGTTAATCAAAACGGTGAAATGCTTCAGTGACGATATCTGTATGTCTTTTGGCCTGGACAAATGTGGCATCATAAGCATCAAAAAGGGCAAGGCAGCGAACACCAACATTGCATTTGAAGGCATCGAGGAGTTAAACTCTGCATCTCTATATAAGTATCTTGGAATAAATCAGAATGCTAAGATAAACCATAAAAAATTAAAAGAGGACTTCCTTGATAAATATAGGCAAAGGCTTAATAAGATCCTCAACACCAAACTGTCTGGCAGTAACCTTATCAGTGCAATAAATAGCTGGGCCGTCCCAGTGCTCCTTTACACATTCGGCGTCATCAAATGGACTGATACCGACCTACATGACATTGACAGGCTGACGAGGAAATTGTTAACCAAATTTAGATGCTTGCATCCCAAGTCCTCCACCATAAGGTTATACCTACCCAGGAAAGATGGAGGCCGTGGATTGCAGAACATCTTCAAACTGTGTAAGACGCAAGTTTCAAAAATACGCTAAAAACTGCAAGCCTCCAACAACGAACTAGTTACCTTCCTACGGAAATACGACTCGATGCAACCCCCCTGAACCTACACACTGTAGATGTTAATCTCGGCCTGGACGACGTAGGCCATGAGATTCGCCAATGGGAAGAAAAAACACTCCATGGGAAATTCCCGGCTTTATTACATGGGGACAACATCGACAAGGCTGCTTCCTTAGCATGGCTCAAGGCAGGCCATCTCTATCCTGAAACAGAAGGTTTTGTTACAGCTATACAAGACAGAGTAATTAGGACAAAAAATTACGAAAAGCATATCCTAAAACTTAATGTTGTCGACAAATGCCGAAAATGTGGAAATGCGGGTGAGTCGATTGAACACATTATGGCAGGATGTCCTGCCCTATCGGAATCTGCCTACCTAGGTCGCCATAACCAAGTTGCAAAGCTAATACACCAGCACTTGGCTTTGACGCACAATTTGATCGGGAAGGATACTCCTCCTTATTACAAATACTCACCACAAGAGGTTCTCGAGTCTACTGATCACCTGCTGTACTGGGATAGGCCTATTTTGAGCGACAAAACTGTAGATTTTAATCGCCCTGATCTGTTGCTTATCGATAAAAAAGAAAAAGCCGCTGTCATGATTGACATTGCCGTACCACTATCTCATAACTTAAGAAAAACTGAGCTTGAAAAACAGCGAAAGTATGTAAACCTAGGCTTGGAGATTAAGCGTTTATGGAAGTTATCTAAAATAACAATATACCCCATTGTCATATCAACCGAGGGGATAATAACAACTGACCTCACAGATACCTTCAAGGCTCTGGGCATTCCTAGGAACATTCTCGTTGCCTGTCAGAGGGCGGTACTGCTGCAGACCTGCCACATCACCAGAAAATTCCTCAGTGGAAGCTGATAAAGGGAATACGATGAATTTTGTCTCCCTTTAACGAAACTCGACCCTGGCTCCGCCAGAGAAAGAATACTCGTTCTTTTCTAACATAATAATAATAATCTTTATTGTCCGTACGGAGATTTAACTTACAATTTGTACATTATACAATCAAAACATCATTTTAAAAAATGTACATTCACACCAGACTCACTCACAATTTACATATGAAAAGTTTACATTAGATTGGTTCTATTTAATGCTCTGATTGCCAGATGAACAAATGATTACATATGTCTCTTTGTCTTTGCTATCGGTGTCTTGTATCTTTTTGTGATGTTAAAATAACAAAATCCTGACCCAAAGGGTGATTTTTTATTTAAAGAATCTTCTTAGATTTTGTAAGGATGTTTGTCTCAAACAGCTGCCCTAATGGGGTTTGTTTTTTGCCAATGACTTTACCAGCAGCATTTAGGATTCTCTGGAGTTTATTTTTATTCTTAGTGCTTAGATTGCCATACCAGGCAGTGATATTAAAATGTAAAATATTGCCGATGTGAGCGTGATAAAACATAGTCAAGGCCTTTTCGCTAATATTAAAAGAGGACAGTTTTCTCAGTAATCGTAATCTTTGCTGCCCTTTTTTGCTGATATAATCTGTATTTGCTGCAAAATTTAATTTATTGTCTAGGATAGTAGGCCTACCAAGGTATTTAAAAGTTTGCACTATTTCAATGGTCTCTCCAGCTACAGTTACAATATCATTTTCCTTCTTTTCCCTACGAAAATCGATAATCATTTCTTTGTTGTTTTTTTTACCTTATATTATGTTTGATTTTTTAGATCTAAATGTCGCCAAAAAAAAACCCCGCAGAAACTAGGAAGTTTCAGATTTATGAAAAACATATTAACGCTAAATGAATGTTTCAAAACGCCTTTTGACTTATTTAACGTATAATTTTCTTCCTAAATTGTCAAAAAAAACTCATTATGGAGAATAGGTTTTCTATGGCCACCGTCAGTCGCGAAGCGACTATGGATCATCTCATGGAAATGAGATGAATGCCTGGGCATAAGCTGTGGTCGGAACGATGTCGCCCACACATCAGTTCCCCCCTCTCCACGCAGCTGATGTATCCAAAGGAACGGCAGTGCCGATACAGTTTGGGGTCAGCAGCGTCGCAGGTTCTGCCAGAGTGTAGCACTCTTACTAACAGGAGAAGGGGCACAGGCGAGTAACTGGCGCCTATACCCAATCAAGGGAAAGGCTTCGGGAGTCAACCCTGAGGAAAAATCAGGAGCTGGCGACCCTAAGGCAGTTTGCAGCACCCAGTGCTACACTCTGGCAGAATAGGTTTTATCGTTGTTGTTTTTCCATTTTTATATAACATAATAACAAATCATAGACATAAATAAATATAGACTGGAAAAAGGAAGTAACTTCATGTAGCTTGAAAACATGTATATCTATTGAATTCGGATTTCCGAATTTTGAAAAATTGCATGATCTTCAGTCTTAGAGATTAAACAAAATTTATAGACATAAAATAAAGTACACGCAATTGCAATTCACACATTTTCATTTCATAAAACTCTCTTATTGGCCAGTCTATATTTATTTATGTCAATGTAACAAATATAGCTTTTTTTAAAAGTTAGAAACAAATTAACGTCATTGAATTCTCTCTTCTAAATTATTTAAGAAATTGATTTTCTTGTCAAAAAGTCTCGATATCTAATTCTCAAAAAGTACTTCGATTCGTTGCCTGATTCAATGATTTGTTTCAGAATCTTGAGGTTAAGTTTCACTGGTTGCTACAATCGGAAAAAAAATTGGTGCATATGCTATAAGAACTCGGGCGCTCATCCTCATTAGGCTCGTAAATCAGATAGTATCCTCTCGTGTTGACACAGAGACGTTTTAGTCTTTCATATCTAATGTTAAATACACACATTCAAATGTAAGATAAAATACATGACTAAGAAAGCTTGATTTTTTACCCAAATAATTTGTTTATTAAGGGAAGAAGCTCGGATTAAAAATATATATAACCAAATATTTTTACAGCAAAAGTTGATTGCAGTAATCTTCTCTTGGTTTACACTTTGGTAGTTTATGTTCCAATTTACTCTCTTTAAGCAATGAGAAGACAGAAAGAAATAAAAAAAAAGAAAGAAAATAGAGCGATACGATACAATGTGGTGGCGATTGAATGAAACCTAAAGATAAAAGATTAAGAAAACGATAAGAAAAAAATAAAATATATTTGAAAATAAAATAAAAACAAAGTTAATACAAGGTGTTGTTGTATTGTTTTCTCTCTATTTTTCAAAGAATCATTGCGCATTAGGGAAAAAAATAAAAGAAATAGACTTCCATTAGCTTCACAAATTTGAGGAAAAAATTAACAACAAATAAGTAAAATATAAATAAATACTTTAAAAAAAAATTCCTCCTTTATACAGCCGACCAACTATTGTAAGAGCGCTTATTTTGTTCTTAATAACTAAAATGATAAATTTAAAAGCTGAAACATTTTTTAACCTGACCCTCTCTCCTCCCTCCCTCCCTCCCTTCCCGTTTCATCCCTTTCCCTCATTCTCCTGCCTCACGAAACAAATTCTGGTTAAGTGGATGTATAAATCTATTCAGAGTTTATAAATCTATTTAGAGTTTATAAAATTCTAATAATATGATAGATATATTAAGTCCATACTGAGAATAACAGAGACTAGGCAGTACATAATGTCTATTTATTTATTAAACTCTTTAATGAATACAGCCTACATGCGGAATTACCCACTGACGTATGTGTTTTTCGAGATATTTAAACAATTATAAGGTAAAACGAAAGTTTTCCTAGAGTGGCAATTAGCTGGTAATTCATTTCAAGAGATATGCATCAACTATCAAATTTCTAGGAAAATTGTTAGAGCCGTTTTCGTGGCCTTGATCTTTACAATGTTCGGAACAACTGCTATTAAATGACACAGATCTACATACATTTAAAATAGATAGTTTATTAACAGTCGCATCGGTTAAGAGCCATTTGTTGGCTATTTAAAAAAAAAAAGATAGTATTTTCGTCTGTCAAACCTTTTCTTTAAATTTTAGCTTATAAAGGAATCATTTTACAATACCAAATGTTTTTAAATTTAAATATTTACGCTATCCTTAGGGGGTGGGGTGTATCCATAACGATTTCTGCCACCTATCGGTAATCGAGATCTCATCAGAGGAAATGAGGTAACCTATTACTCGTAACTTGTGGAAAGAGACCGAAGATTACTCTCTCTCTCTCTCTTTCAACAGTCAACGGCGCCAGGGGACATAACCAGTCAGAATGAGGTAAAGCTTTAACGCCGAAGTGAAATACAAAAAAGAGGAGATTATTGTTCCTGGAGAGTCGATAACTGGCCAGCGAAACCAACTAAAGACTCTGGCATTATGCTACAAGTCTGAAGGAGGAAGGAAAATATAATAACGCGCCAGATCTGACGGGCCGCCTCGCTGGGCCAGAAAATGATGATAGCTGACCGCCATTTTTTTTCTTTCTGCTTTCTGAGCCAGGACTTTGTGAACGCTAGCAGGTGCGGAAGAGTGCTGCCAAGGGGAGTGAAAAAAAACAAAAAAAGGGAGGGAAGCGCTGAGAATATCTTCTGCTGGAAGGACTAAAGGGAAATAATTCCTGACAAAATGACTATCGATCCTCTCTAAACACTTCGGATCGAGAGCTTGGTTTCGAAAGTAAGGCAGTCATTAAGCTTCTGGTCGGATATACCCACTCCGAGAAACATTTTGTCTCATTTTAATTCACACATTCTCAATATTATTGTATTTTTTATAAAGATAATCCTTGGCTTTTTGGTTGAATAGTATTTATTTAAAAACTACAAATAATGAAAATGAATACGGACAAAAAAAGAAGGAGGGGGATATATTAGCGTTTGAGTTGCTCAGTTTGAAACAGAGTGAAAAATGTGTCCGTCCGGAAATGGAAGGAGGTAGCAAAGTGGGAAATGAATCAAATGCTGTAGCCAGAGTTGGCTAATTACTATCTGCAGGAAGCATTCGGTCCATTTAAGAGCTGTATGCGTTGAACGGAGCAAAGGAGTGCCTATTATTTTGCCACAGTCCCAAGTTTCAAGGCGATATTAAGATGTTATTTAAGCGCATATGTTTCGATTTTTTTTCTTTTGAGCTAGAAAGACCGTACTTCCCCCTTTCCTTGGGGCAGATAATTTCGAACAGCTTCTTTTACTCATTTACAGTAGGTCGCGCCGAGTGCTGGGCTGCTGAGCTTTTGGGTTTAAAGTTCAAAACTATCTGAAGAACTCTTTTTTTTTTTAGAATTGTTAAATTTGGAAGTCAGACGATGGCTTAAAGGAGACATGACCCCTGAGCCGGATGTGATTTACTGATTGTCTATCTCAAAAAGGAACATTCAGTCTGAGGGTTTGGAAAAGAGACCTCCATATGATCAATACTCTCAAGGTCCTTTTGGCTTGTTACTAATAAAGCAAAATGCATGTCATCAACTTTCCTTGGCTTTCCTCGTGGAACAGTAAAAACACGCCGCTCTGAACTTCCTCTTGCTAGTTTTTTTAATGGCTTCTCAGCGGTGACCCGACAAAATAGTGCCTAAAAATGGCGCCGACAAAATAGCGCAAAATTTCCCGACAAAATAGCGCAAGACAAAATAGCGGGGATTTATATATGATGTGTATAAAAGTACAGGATTATTAGTAATTTAATGCCCTGGGCAGCATTTTTGTTGATGTCTCTATCTTTATTAATCTATCAGAAAGTATGCCATATTTGCAGAGAACGAGAGTACTTTAAATTTTATATCATTACCATTTTACAACCATGTTTAAAAAGTGATGACCCGTTAAAATAGCGCAGATAAAATAGCTCCGACAAAACAGCACGAAATTTCCCTACAAAATAGCGCAAGACCAAATAGCGCTGACTTAAATATTTATAAAAGTATCGAATTATTAGTAATTTAATGTCCACAACATATACCATATTTTCACTGTCAACAAAACAACAAACAATAAATTTAACTTTAGATAAGGAAGCTTTAGAAAAAAATGACAGCCCTACATATCTTGGAGTCACTTATGACCCAAGACTAACCTGGAAAAACCAAGTAGACAAAACACAGAGTAAAGGCATCCAAAGACTATCTCTCATGAAACAATTAGCTGGCACAGATTGGGGAGCTAACCACAACATCCTGAAAAAGACATATACCAGTTATGTAAGACCTGTATTAGAATATGGTGCCACAGCATGGGGCTCAGCCGCCCAAACCAACCTAAGAAAAATAGACAAAGTTCAAAATATTAGTCTAAGGATAATGACAGGAGCAATGAAAACAACACCCATAAGAGCTATGGAGGAAACTGCTGCCCTGATCTCTCTTGATGAAAGAAGAGAAATAAAAATCCTCTCCCAATTTACCAAATTGGAAACCTTGGAAAGGCACACACTCAGAACCAAAATCAACAAAACTGGCACTATAAATCGTCTCAAAAGGACCAATTTCATACAGGAATCTGTTAACCTAAAAAAGAAACACCAACTCGAAAAAGTAACTCTAAAATCCTCGATACACCACAATGAGACCTCACCCTGGGACGAAAGCCCTCTTCCTACTATAAGGGACCATATTGAAAACATAAAAAGAAAATCTGACTACAGACCAACAGAGCTCAAGGAAATAGTGAACTGTTTTCTTCAAACCATTTATCCTAGCGATCAGTGGATCAGAGTTTACACCGATGGATCATCCCATAAAGCCACAACAAATGGAGGAGCTGGAATTCTCATCGAATGGCCATATGGAGAAAAACTAGAAACATCCATTGCAACTGGTGAGCTCTCTGACAGCCACAGAGCAGAAAGGGAAGCACTAACACTAGCTCCTACCATGCTAGCAAATCATCCAAATCATGCTAGCAAATCATCCAAGTTCCCCACACAGTCAGA
The DNA here is from genome assembly GCA_021533235.1 of Biomphalaria straminea. Taxonomy (NCBI): domain Eukaryota; kingdom Metazoa; phylum Mollusca; class Gastropoda; family Planorbidae; genus Biomphalaria; species Biomphalaria straminea. The sequence goes on along the minus strand of JADKLZ010021330.1, from coordinate 1,695 downwards.
TTGTCCTACTAACCGATGCGAAGACAACCCTCCAAGGCTTGCAGAGCTCTGGTTTCTCTTGTGTTGAAAACCTCAGAGCAGCACTGACAAAACTCAACAACAACAGCAGAAAGACTGTTGTTCATTGGGTGCCAGCTCATATTCAACTAGAGGGAAACGAGAAGGCTGACACGCTCGCCAAGGGTGGAAGAAGTGACTCACAAATTAACTCTGCACTCTACCTGGAAGAAATGAAGAAATTAATTATAAATAAAATAAATGAGAAATGGACAAGCTCACATCCAAATCACAAGAAAGATCAACTTGTAATCTTTCGACTTAGGACCGGACACAACAGAATGCGACAACACATGTACCGGAAGCTCAAAATTGGAACCAGTGATATCTGCCTATCTGGAGTGTCATCAGAGAATGCCGACCACGTCCTCCAACACTGCGCTCTTTACATAGAGGCCTGTCTAAGACACTGGCCCCAAAACACCCCAATAGAAAGAAAACTATATGGAGAGCTCCCTGACTTGGAAACCACTGCGCAGTTCATCTCAGATATTGGTGTAGTGATCTGACCCCTCCAAAACGAAGAAGAAGAAAAAGAAATGTCCACAGAGTGTGATGTTAGATTTTGAGAAGGCAAGTCAAAATGCAGTAAGCACAGTGTTCCTTGCGACCAGACTTGTCGGTTGTCTATTCCATCTTTGACAAAATCTCTGGCGTAAAGTACAAGATAAAAATCTTGCAGCTACATACCGGGAAGATTGAAATGTACGCATGTTTGTCAAGACGCTGTTAGCCCTTTCATTTGTTCGACCTGCCAATGTTAATACTACATTTAATAATAATAATAATAATAATAATAATCTTTATTGTCCGTAAGGAAATTTGTCTTACAATTTGTGCATTATACAAAACAAAACATTATTTAAAAAAAAATGTACATTCACACCAGACTCACTCACAATTAACATATGATAAGTTTACATTAGATTGGTTCTATTTAATGATTTGATTGCCAGAGGAACAAAAGAGTTTTTGTGTCTGTTTGTCCTTGCTATCGGTGTCTTGTATCTCTTTTGTGATGGTAAAATAGCAAAATCCTGACCCAAAGGGTGATTTTTTATTTCTAGAATCTTCTTAGATTTTGTGAGGATGTTTGCCTCAAACAGCTGCCCAAGCGGGGTTTGTTTTTTTGCCAATGACCTGGAGTTTATTTGAAGAATTAAATGATGCCAGAAACGAAACCGCAGAGTGACTCCAAGATTTCCGATAGCATTATTGAATGTTGGAGATCGTAATGCAGGGCAATCTAACACGAACAATTCAAAGGAGGGATGGCACAATGCTTTTAATCTGTCTATTGACGGTCATTACTCTAATGTTTACAAGTACATCTTTCACTTCCTCAGAGAACAGGAGAACACTGAGAACAAGATTCTAAGATACAATGCTGCAGAACGAAGTAAAGCTGCAACCAAGACAAATACCTCCAACTTAACAGAAGACTTGAAGCTATGTTGCCAATGTAAGGAAACAAGCCAGTGATGGAATTTCTACGTGACATTTCCTACAATTTAACATTGCGTGTTTGAAGTACCCTTTTAAAATGTAAATAGATGTTACATTTTGAAATTATTAATTTTGCCTGTTTATAATTTTTGCCTTTTTATGTTTTAAGATATCTAAAGAGTTTCCTGCAAA
>JADKLZ010021329.1:13333-25601 GCA_021533235.1 Biomphalaria straminea | reverse complement strand
CCCCCCCCCCCCCCCCCCCCCCCCCCCCCCCCCCCCCAAAAAAAATCGAATATGTCCTTCTGTTTGGATGCACAGAATAATCGAAACCGAGACAGCTAATTGTTTCCTCTTAGTGAAGTTGTTTCAAGAGTGTGTGTGTGTAAAGCTCAGTGTGAGTTAAAAGCAGGACTAATGTGTGTGTGTGTGTGTGTGTGTGACCAAGAGAGAGATCCTTATTACTCTTGTATGTTTTAATCAGTCAGACATTTTTTTTATGTTTTGCTCCAAATAAAAGAAAAATATTGATAAATGGCATTGATCGAGCAGATCCACCCTCCAACCCTCCTCCTATCTGAGGTTGCTGTCCACAGCCCTGGACAGAGACACGAAACTGGTCTGTTAAAAGATCGTATGTAAATGTAGGGCCATTATTAGCGCCCTCTCGCGGTGCAAGGGGCAGAGCACTTCAGGTGAGCTGTGCAGCTCTTGCGTTGTCCTGATGTCAACAATGAATACCAATGTCGTGTGTGTGAGAGTGTGTGTGTGTGTGTGGGGGGGAGGGTGTTGATGTCTCAGTGTCGGCGTCAATGTGTTCAGGTGCAGCAGAAATAAAGGTATTGTCTTTAGATGTCATTGTCCCAACGTATTTTTATTTTTTTAGGGCGAAACCACTGTACATTGTAACTGCTTTGTCAAATTCTACTTTCTGCAATTTTTACCTATACATTTTAACTCTTTGTCTCCGTAATTATTTTTCCACGCTTTGAAGGAATTCTTGATTTTGCTAATTACTATTTCACTACCCCGTTACGACTAGCCTTCGCTAGTTTTGTTATCTATTAGGAGAGAAAGAGTTAATAAGGCATTTTTACAATACCTCTATAAAAATCCTACTTTTGGACTGGAACCTTCTGGGTGGGCCAAGAGTGGTCGGGCACGATTCTCGAAAAAGGCTCTACCGATTTTCTTAGAAATTAGACAGTTGATGAATATCGTTGGGAAAAGAATTGGGGAAACTTAAGTTGCACATCGTCCTTTAAGTCTAGATCTGTAAATCTATCATTAGAATATTATGTACAGGGCCGGTCTTAGGCAACTGAATCCTATGCGGTCGCAGTGGGCCCCGCGCTTTCGTAGGCCCCGCGATAATTCAATGTGTAATTATTGAATTGCAAAATATATACGAAAATTTCTGAATTTATTAAAATCTCCTGAATACTCTAAAAATCTCCAGAAAAATATACAAAACTGTCATTTGTGAGTGATTCATTGCGGAAAACGCCAATCCTACGCGCTAAAGAAAAAAGAAAAAAAGGCATTATCAGCTTTCATGTAGTAAAATGTAATAATCGGGCAAGTTTTTACATTAACCGGTAGTTTGAATACTTTATTTACTTTTATAGTCACTGGCATATAAATATGTAATTTGTTACAAGGATAGTAAAGTACAGATCGCAATTTATTTTCTTATACACAATTTGTTTTTCAATTATATCCTTATTCCCACATAGACTAGTCCCCGCGCAATGAGTTTCGCATGGGGCCCCGCACTTGCTAGGACCGGCCCTGATTATGTATATTATATTATAATATTTATGCTTATGTGATGGGAGCGGGGTAAAATATGCTCCCCCTTTTTTATCTAACATTCTAACATTCATTAGTTATTAATAATATGGTCTTGCTCTATAAGTTATACAAAGCAGGTAATGTTTTTTTTTTTTAATTGTTTTATGGTTTTCTTATCTATGTTTATTTTAGATAAGTTTTGAAAACTTATTTCATTCTATTAAGATAGGGCATTCCAGTCCCCATATTAACAAAAAAAGGGAGTTTTGAGTAAAGAAACTGAAGCAAAAAAAGACATCTCTTTTCAAAGCACTTTCATTTTAAATATTTCTGAAATCTAACTCAGTGTGTATGTATGTGTTCAGTTTATTGAAAGATTATCTATGTATCTGAGGTGTTAAAGTAATGTAAAATTCTTTCAAGCTATCAATGATGTTTTTACAATCTAAAAAATAGTGCAATATTAACCTACAATTTAAATATTTTTTTCCTTAATTAATTAATTTTGCCTTGGACTTTATTTTTTGAAAATAATACTTTGCATTCACTTTTCTGATATCTCTGACTCTCGAATTATTTCTCGTTTTTAATTATATTATATTTTTTTCTCCAATCCACTTCCAATGAATGTCTAGTCTTAATAAACTGTCAGAAACAGAGGGAGATAATTCTTAATTAGAGATTACTTCCGGTTGCGTTTAAGTCAGTGTTCTAAATGTCGATTTTTTAAAGATGGACTTGACTGGGAAGTACAAACAACAAAAATAAAATGTAAAAAAAAATATAAAAAAAAAAAAATTGAATATTAAGGAAAACAAAACAAAACAAAACTAAAAAATAATATCATATAATGGTAAGAACTGCACATTTACAAACATCACTCAATACTATAAGATTTATTTCCCTTTTTATATTGAACATACTTACCTCTATATAATTACTTTTTTTTTGTTTTATCGATTCATTTTTTGTTACGGACAAGTATGTACTACCAAACAGAAAGACAAACAGATTGAGTTGATATAAGCTTTGTTATAAATCTAATAATAATCGTGGTTTAAGTTTTCCTCAGGAGATGACTTGACGTGATGTCGTGCGCCACTGCCCAGTGCAGTGAAGCATGACACTTAAAGTAAAAAAAAAAGTAAAGTGAGGGTGATGTCTACGTGGAGACTGGTGTAAGCTTAATGAGGATGACAAGCAGCCAGCACAATGACCTCAAATAAAACTGGACTTTTCATACAATCCCCATTCACTTTCCCCACAAACCATTACAACACGTGTTACCCAGAGCCAGAGGAAAACCAGGAACATGACGGATTGATGGGACAGCGAAAGAAAAACTTCTTACATTTTCTTTGTCTTCACACCAAGCAACAGACCGCAAACAATCATCAGCACAAAGATTGAACTCTCTTTCTCCTACTCGACGATACCATCGTTGATTTTGACTTCCTTAACTCTTTCTCTCCGAATCGACGATACCAACGTTGATTCCAACAGAATGTGGTAAATAATTACGGAGAGAAAGAGTTAAATTAAATTAATTAATGTTTAATTTGTTTGAACTAGACTTTGAATTATATAAAAAAAGCATGCATTTCCCTTTTAATTCTATACCAAATACAAGATTTTCTGATAACAAACAACAAAGCTGTTGAAGCCGAATCATAACAGGGGTAGTGAAATAGTAATGAGCAAAAAAAAAGAATTCCTTCAAAACAATTACGGAGATAAAGAATTTAAAAACAAATAAAAAGTAGACATTATTATACCACCCAAACAGGTAGATGTTAGATGTGTGGCCGAGTGTAGAAAACCGCTTGGCAATCAATCAATGTGGCTTGAGTTAAAATTTCGAATCGAGCGGAGTTGTGTTTCATTGAATGCTTATAGGCACCAAGGAAATCTACTCTACTTTCCAATGGTTTCCAAACAACATTGAGCCATATCGCTCTGTGCATGCTATAAGTAGGAATATTGCAGTATATAAAAATTAAAAAAAAAAGGTTTATTATAAACTACAGAACAAAATTTTTAAAATTACTTCCTGCGTTATGAAACTGCTCTATGAAACTGCTCTATGAAACTACTCTATGAAATTGCTCCATGAAACCGCTCTATGAGATTGCTCTATGAAACTGCTCTTCGAAACTGCTCTATGAAACTAGTTTTTACATTTGTAGGCCTATATTCAAAACATTCTTGGAGTTTTCACTTGCTGTTCATCAATAGTAAAAGAAAAAATATAGGCTGGACTTACAGATCTTTTAACACTGCCAAAAATGTCATGAACATTTTTTTAAAAAGTAGAAACAATGTACATACGATGATTAAAATCAATATTTATGAATTATTTCGATCTGGATTTTTGAAACATTATCTCAATGGAAACTAAACAGGGAATGTATTTCTTCCATATGCGTGAATGTATAGTTCTGTGAATAATAGCACATTCTAAAATAAAAATCCGAGAAATGATTTTGCATTATGTCTAAACTTTAAAAACTAAAGGTCATTATTTTTCTAAGACAGAAAAGATTGATTTTCCTAGACTCGGGGCGACTTCCCTTACCGCTGTCTATCAATCTAACGCGGAAAGAATTTCTTTCCTATTTCCAGTCCAGATATAATTTAACATCTATGACGTAGACACTAACCAAACCTTCATGAGACGGCGCGCAAAATGTTTGTACGGGTCTATTTATTCAACTCCTTGATGAATACAAAGATACAGTGCGGGGATTCCCGCTGATGATGTGCAATGTATTGTGTCCATAGACATAAATAAATATAGACTGGAAAAAGGAAGTAACTTCATGTAACTTGAAAACATGTATATCTATTGTATTCGGATTTCCGAATCCTGAAAAAATGAAAAATTGCATGATCTTCAGTCTTAGAGATTAAACAAACCTCATAGACATAAATTTATAAGGCTTGTCTTCGAGTCCGAAGATGAGTGAGAAATACAGTATTTCCTGTGGCTATGCAGCGCCAGCCGTGACCTACATATTTTGCCACATCCAGGGCAAGCAAAACCATTGTCCGCAGGTGGTCGATTTAGATTTTCTTTTCGTCGTCTGCATTTGTCCTCGGCAGCAGATTTTATTTTGGTCTCAAATGTGTATCCCGTGGCCTTCGTAAATGACCTCCAGCTGTCTCGTTCCGACGCCGCATGCAGCCAGACATAAATAAAGTAGGCCTACACAAAATTGCAAGTCACAAATTTTCGTTTCATTAAACTCTTTTATCGGCCAGTCTATATTTATTTATGTCTATGATTGTGTCCAAAAATATTTTCATTAATGAAAAGACGTAAGGCCTAATTTAAAATAATTAAATAATTCTGAAAATTTATAACGTCAAACCAGACTTTTTACTTTGTGGCCCATTAGCTAGTGATTTGTTTCTCCAAAAATATGCATAAACTGTCAAATTTCTAGGAAGATTGTTAGAGCCATTTTCGAAATGCATAAATAAAGAGAGTGTAATAAATTAAGTAAAGTTCCCCATTCAAGCCTTGAGATCTGTAGGGCAGATGACGTAATGGTCACCTGTTTCTGTGGCCCACGGTTAACGAGGGTGTCATGTTGCCAGCGCAACGACCAACCACTTTTTTTTCCCCAACTTATTTACGGGGCCATCAGAACTGTGTGGAGTCAGAGGCACCCAAAGAATCTGAAAAACAAAAAAATCGCAGTCTACACCAGGCTTCGAACTCTCCGATCCGGATGCCAGGAGTAGGAGTTGAAAGAATACACCAAAATAATATAATCATTTAAAATTAATCCTATATTCTAATTTAAAAAACATATTACAATTGCTTATCCCAGTAATTAATTTAAAAAATGTTAAGTCTTATTAAAGAAACGTGAAATGCAAAAAAAAAAAAAAAGGTTTAGCCTAATTACCGAAAGGTGAATGGCATAATGACTAGGTCCACCGGACCCATAAACACTGACGAGTATAATTTGTCGTCAAGATGACGCACAAGTGTATCTTTGGCTTTAAGAGGGCTGTGATTATTGGGCAGGCAACCTGTCACCCGAAGGCGGGAGACGTATTCATCGCTGGCATGCTCAACTAGCAGAAAGTGATGCGATCGGCAGACGGCAATTTGTCTCGGCTTCAAACGTTCAACATGTCAACGTCTGTGCTCTTACCTGGCCAATAACATCTCGTCGGCTGCCAATTAAGGGCTGATTTTACAGCAATTTTATTGCTAGTTTTAAGGATGATTTGATATTGCTGGTTTAAGGAGCTATTCCATTTAGGATTAAAGATCTTAATTGTCACTGGCCAGTGTCGTGCTTGTCTGGGTTATTTATAACGCCATGAGAAGTTCACTAAGTAAAAACAAAAAAAAAAATGTATTTCCCTTGTATTCTATATCTAGCCATGTTAATGCTATAAAATTTACTTTGCAGAAAAAAGATTTCGACGTCTTGTTTTTTTAATTTATGTATCATGTTTTAACATTTTTATCTGGATTGTTTACCAAATAGCGAATTTATTAGCAGACTCGCTGGGTGCCGCTTCTGAGTTTTTGTGACAACACAAACTTTATTTGTAATGTTGTTTGTTTTCTATTTAATTAATAATTTCTATCTCTAATGTATAGGTTTGTTTCGCAGCTTATTGTCTATCATTCTATGATTTAGATCTGTTAAGTTCAAGTGGCATTTTTTTAAAAAATATATGCCTTATATATGTGGAAAATCAAAGAGAACGCGATGGGTAAAGACGCACGAGCACTTTACCGAAACAAAACCCAGTCACTTGTAAGAAAGATACAAACATAGAAGCTAAATATTATATGATTACACAACTATATATCTGAGTATATACTTTGGAGAGAGAGAGAGAAAGAGAGAGAGAGAGAGAGAGAGAGAGAGAGAGAGAGATCAAACCCCTTTCAATATTCGCGCACAAACTGATAAATAAAACAAACTGTGGGGGAGGTTCGCTTTTATTTTTACAATCCCTCTATTCAGCTAGTAGCTTCCTGGAATCTAGAACATATACTATTCTGGGTGGGTGGGTTCGAAACTAAAAATATAAACCTTGGTTGTAACGGATCTCGAAAAAGGTTCTATCGATTGTCATAAGAATAATATAAAGTCTAGCAGATGTATTCATTAGCTTAACCAAACTCTTTTCTCGTGGTGAAGAGAGTGGGAGTAAAATAAATATTCAATTTTTTTTTATCTAACATTCATTGGTTATTCAGTGAAAAATAATTGGTTATTTAGTGACAAATAATCAATCTATAGTTGTATAACAGAGTTAATGTCTCTTTCAATTGCAAAGCTTAAATTAAATCACTCTGTCTGTCTGTCTGTCTGTCTGTCTGTATGGTAAAAAGTTTGTTAACGTTATTTCTCCCACACCCAATCTCGACTTAAGCTGAAATTTTGCATAATTATTTCTTTTATCCGACAAGACAAGAATCAGTAAAAAAAAATAATAATAAACAAATTAGTTAATTAACTATTAATAATTAATAGTTTGTTGTTTTGAACTAGGGAAAGAAATCGTACTAAACTGATGTGGTAGTATAAGTTGAATTAGTCACCTTTAGGAATCTTTAGCCCTGAGCGAACAATTTCTTTTAATGGATTAAAAAAAAAACGATCATGTAAACATTCACCAAGATACTCCCTTTCTCCCCTCCCCCTTTCACAACTGGTCCAGACAAGTGATGGGATCATAGCGCATTGAGAAAGTTAATAGCTAAACAAAAACAACTGGTAAAACTATTTCTAATCACACAGATTTATTATGTCTTGGTCAGTCGAGTACATAAATACACAACTGACCCAAGCTAATTGGTACAGTTACACTTAACATAAGCTTTTTTTTTTTTTTTTTTTTGTATTTTTTTAATTTTTTAAAATGTCTTTCTTGTTTAAAAGGTATTTTGTAAAAAATGTTCTTGTTTAGAATCTCATTTCTACGCATTATTTTTGTTTGTAGTTGTCCCAATCCAGCAAGAAATAATCGGGTAAGTGGTTAACCATCTTTATATCTGGACTGTTGTTTCAATGAGCTCGCGATTTAAACACAAAGTTGTTGTTTTTTTTCTAGTTCTGGGATCTTACATTTTAATTCTTTTTATAGTGTTTTCCAATGCTCTCCTAAGTCTTCCTCTTCCTCCATTGGCCTCCTTCAGTCGTAGAACGACTATGGTTCATCTCGCACACTTCCTCGTGTGGCTGTGGAGCCCTATTTTGGAGAGACACTCCCGTCCACAAGTATCGCAGGTAAAGGTGGTCTTCGCTACAGTGGTAAAGGAGCTGGCCATTTTCCGCGTTGTCCGCTTTTCTTCCAGAGCTGAGGCCCATGCTCTTTCGCTGTCCATGGCTTTCTTGGTCACTGTCTCTCTCCATCTGGTGCGGTCTAGAGCTATGTCTTCCCACTGGTCAGTATTGATGTTCACTGATTTGAGGTCACGTTTTATTACATCTATGTAACGGAGGTGGGGGCGACCAGTTTTTCTTGAGCCTGTCGCAAGTTGTCCGTAGAGGATGACTTTCGGTATACGATTGCTCTCCATCGGCGAACATGTCCAAGCCAGCGCAGGCGGCGTTGTCTGAGGGCTGTAAAGATGCTGGGAATACCTGTTTGTGCTAGGATCTCTGTATTGCACACTTTTTCTTTCCATGTGATTTTCAAGATCCTACGAAGACATCGCAAATGGAATGAGTTCAGTCTTCGCTCTTGCTTTGCGTAAGTGGTCCATGATTCACTGCTATACAGCAGCGTGCTCTATACATTTTCTTATGTTTTTCTTTAGATGCAATTACATCGCCACTACATTTCCTCATACCCTTTTTCTCTCTATTTGTAAATATCGTACACCAGATCTTAAGAATGTACACGTAAATCAAGAGGAAATAGCTGTGACCAGGGGTGGACTGGCTATATGGGTATTGGAGCATATTCCCGTTGGTCGGTTCCAAAATGAGCCGGTAGGGCCACCGATATGGCCACATCGATGCCATTACAGAATATATCAAATTGTTTAAGGTTTTATAATATTCTCTAATAAAAAGGCCATCTGTCTAAAAACAAATCTTTCACAGACTCTACAGTGCAATACTATTTAAATTGAACACATTTTCCAAAATAATTCGAAGACTATACTATTAGGCTTTATTCTTTTAACGCCTACATACTTGGCGATTAAAAAAAGCAACATGAAGCCTATATTTCTTATAAATATATAGAGTTCTCTGTATGCATGCATATCGATACATTATCAAGTTTAATATAATGATTTTGAGGACAGGTAGGCCTAGAAATGGATGACCATCATATAATATAGAAATTGTTGACCTGATTGTATAGAAATGCCAGTACCGATTTTGACACCCAGTCCGCCCCTGGCTCTGACACAGACCTATATATATTACATATAGATTGAACAAAATTCTTATCCGCGATTTATTTTCAGTTTAAAATCTAAATACAACACAATATTCATTTTCCTGAGACTTCGCTTCCGTAAATTAAAAAAAGAAGACGTCAGGCCTGTACATCCTACCATCATTCTATTTCTACTTACGATTTTTTGGGGTCAATCATCGCAAAAAATATGGTTGACTTTTTTATATCTCTTCTTCTTGTTAAATTTAGAGTTGAGTCGAAATCCAATTTGAAAATAATCTAATAGCTATTGTCTGTCGTTTACTCTTGGCGTGAGATTAACTACATAAAGACAAAATAATAATTTTTTTTAGGTTACATCTTTTTAAATAATGCTAACATTGTCTTGATTTAGTTCCAGACATCTAAATCTAGTTCAAACTTTATGCTTTAAGAAAAAAAACATTTTCAGATTTCTTAAAATACGATATTGATAACTCATAAAAATCTCTGTCCAATCTTTTATATATTTGTAAACTACCACCGACTCATTGGTTGATCACGAAATTTCTGAAACTGTCTTACGTATCTGTATGAAATTTCGCAAACAGGTTCCTTTTAATTCATAGGCAATCACTAAGAACCCAATTTGAAATATTAATACTAAAAAATAAATAATATAAATATTGCTATTCGTGGAAAACAGCAAACGCTGTATCAAACCTTTGTATCTTAGTTTCGGTATTTCCCCCAAAAGGTGGCAGTCTATATACTAAGCAATAAGAAATATCACACATTCGATATTTTTAAAGCATTTTTTTTTCTTTTCCCTAAGCCTACTTATGTCTGCTTCCATTTGTATCACCTTTTCGTTACGTCGAAGTTTAACAGTTGATGTACATCTTTAGAAAGCAATGCATTTTTTAAAAAAAATATATCATTCATAAATTAAGAGTAAAAAAACAATATTATAATTAAGTCATTAAATTTATAAATTTCTGAAATTTGTGGTTGTTTTGTTTTTATTTGTTTCTGTCCATAGACATAAATAAATATAGACTGGCCAATAAGAGAGTGTTACGAAACAAAAATTTGTGAATTGCAATTGTGTGTACTTTATTTTATGTCTATAAATTTTGTTTTATCTCTAAGACTGAAGATCATGCAATGTTTAAATTTGTCATAATTCTGAAATCCGAATTCAATAGATATACACGTTTTCAAGTAACATGAAGTTACTTCCTTTTTCCTGTCTATATTTATTTATGTCTATGTTTCTGTCACAATAATGTCATTAGTCCCGGTTCTCAATGGCGTTCTGGTGCGATAAGATAACTCTGTCCATTGTGACTATTGGTGCGCAGGGCAGGTTTACGAAAGTAGAAATGGCATTGCGATGCGATACTGGGAGCTCTTGCAAACATAAACTATGATCTATAAGAATTCAACTATTTTTCAAAATATATTAAAGTAGTACCTGAATATAAATATGTGTGTACCTCTGAGTACATCAAATGTGACCACAAAATTATCTAAGGTCTAGTTGTAACAGTTACTTGCTAAGTTCAACTATACCACAAACAATAACGTTTGATAAATACTTGCAGGCTTTTGTAGTGCGCGGACCATAGGTTAGGAACTCATTGATTTTAGGAAGACAACATGCTTCACTACACTCAAGAAGAGAACAAATCTCTAGATTAGCTTGTCATTCTAGCTCTCGTGTTCATGTTTGTAATGTTACCACAGTGCCTTGAGCCTTCATTATGTTTTTTTTAAATTAAGCGCTCTATAAATAAAGTTATTATTTTTATTATTATTTCTTTACAATAGATATACTTTACAATATATAATAATAATAATAATAGGCTTGTCTTCGAGTCCGAAGATTAATGAGGAATACAGTGTTTCCCGTGGCTGTGCAGTCCCAGCTGTGACCTACATATTTTGCCACATCCAGGGCAAGCAAAACCATTGTCCGCAGGTGGTCGGTTTAGATTTTCTTTTCGTCGCCTGCGTTTGTCCTCGGCGGCAGATTTTCTTTTGGTCTCAAATGTGTATCCCGCGGCTTTTGTGAGTGACCTCCAGCTGTCTCGTTCCGACGCCGCATGCAGCCAGGTGCTCTCCTCTATGTCAGCCAAGGAAAGTTGACGCCTAAGCTGGTCTTTGAAGCGTTTCCGTGGGGCGCCTCTGTTACGTCGGCCACCTTTTAGCTCACCAAAAAAGACTGCCTTTGGCATACGTTCGTCGCCCATACGGGATACGTGCCCTGCCCAGCGTAGCTGTCGGATCATAAGAAGTCCCTCTATACTGTCTATACCGGCGTTCGCAAGGACATCGCTGTTTGTAGTGCGGTCTTGCCATCGTATGTCCATGATGGAGCGCAAGCACCTTTGGTGAAAGCGCTCAAGGAGTCTTAGCTGTTTTCTATATAGTGTCCATGTCTCAGAGCCATATAGAAGGGTGGAGAGAACCACCGCCTGGTAGACATTTATTTTTGTAGGTAGGCGGAGCGATTTGTTCTTCCAAACTCTCGCCTGAAGGCGTCCAAAGGGAAGTTGATAACCGTCTGGCCAGGGCCAATAGCGCTTTTGGACAATATATATATTAATTACATTATATATAATTTACAATCGATGCACGTAGTACAATTAATCATATTTTAGTAATTTGTACAGTACTATTTGAAACAGAATTTTCCTTTTATTAACAATAGGTCATGCTAGGTCTTACTACCTGTAAACCACCAAATCTATCCAGTCTGTAGGGGCATGGGAAATAGGTAGCTCTAGTTTAACAATGGGGTGCAAGAGTGTTACCTGTTCAGCACGACTAATTGATTTTGTATCGTAAAATACTTGGCTTGTATGTTGTTGTTTTTTTAGTTCATGTTTTAATAAAATTCGTTGTTTTTTTTTTTATTTTTAATCTTTTACTTTAAATGTCCCACTGAGTAGGGAACCATCACATTTAAAGTTCATTTTCTTTATTAAATTTACACATTGAATTATCGGTATGTTGCTCAACATTAAATAAGTTATGCGTATAATTCCAACCAAGATTTGATTGAATATAAATTTGCTAAAATGGAATGTAACCTGTCGACGAAAGTAATTACACAACGTTAAGATACGAATAGACATATGAAAATTAGAACAGATTACATTAGATTGATAAAGAAACTTAGAATAGATTAGATTAGATTAGATTAGAAATATAGATAAATAAATAGATTAGATAAGAGCGATAGATACGAAAATACTTTGATTAGATTTGATTTGATAAGATTGGATTACATTAAATTAGAAAGATAAATAAATACTTAGATTTGACTAGGCTAGACTAGACT
>JADKLZ010021329.1:0-13233 GCA_021533235.1 Biomphalaria straminea | reverse complement strand
GATAGATAGATAGATAGATAGATAGATAGATAGATAGATAGATAGATAGATCCTGTTGTTCACTATGATGTTTATTTGTACACAGTCTCTGAGCCTATATTACAACAGCCACAAGAACGTCGACAGATAAACAACTAAAGTGCTCATTTTGACAAGCGGTTAGAAAGTCTCAAGAGATCTCAAAATTTGCACAAGGCACGATTCTATGAGACGAACACAACATGACGTAAGCGATGGTACTCACTTTTTGGCGGTATTCTCGTTGCTGCGGACATTTCTGTTGGCACCGAGTCAAGCCCGAATGTCGTCTGCTATGACTTTTAATATCACACAGGTGTGTCTGTTCGGCAGAGACGGAAATATTTCAAAGAAATATTTTCTCAGTGTCAAGTTGTATTACTCAGAGAAATAGCATCAGTAAAAATACAAACTCCGAGACGAGTGTGAAATGTAATAAAGCGAGATGGAACTTAATTATCAAAGAATTTTAAAATAGCGTTTTGTTTCAAAAATTTGTTTTCAGTTCAATGTTTGAAGAGTTATGTATACAATGTTAGAAATGAAGCTATAACTAAGCCGAAGGGCTTAAAAATAACTATGGAATCCAAGTTATTTTGAGTTTTTTTTTCTTTTGTTTTTTTAAATATGGGTAAGCGGTTATTTGTAACTTGGCTGCCGGACCAATAATCTGGTTATTTAATGGCATCATGTGACTGGCCTATCGTTTTAAGAAACCGCGTAACCAAACTTTAAGACTTGGCTCCCAGGCAAACCACGCCCCGATTGGCATCGATCATCGTCGTTGTGTTGGAGGGTGGAATCTTTGGCTCACGCCCTCCTGCTCATGGGATAGGCGGGGCGTTGTTGGTGTTGGGGGGAATACGAATGAGGGGGGATTTTGGAGAAAGGGGGAGGGGGTGCTGGAATGGATAGTCTGGAAGTAGAGAACTGCGGATGCTTGTTTGTCAGATGACAGGCGAGGAGCTTGATGACGTAGCAGAGGATGTGGAGCCAAACCCGGAAGGATGTTTAGCGCGCGTAAAGCAGATGGGAGAGAGAGGGGGGGGGGGGACGCATGTTGATGCGCTATTTAGGTATCGCAGAAGAGTAGGCTATAGGTTACTCAAACAGTATGGCGGAGGGATACGAGCAGAGCTATTTTCATCGTTGAATGGTCCGTTTTGAACTATTTCCACCGCCATTTTCATTAGCAGGTCGATTCTCTAGACTTATAAAGGTTGTAGTTTGCATTCAAAAAAAAACAAAAACTAATAAAATACTTTGTGTATAAACAATGTGTATTGAGTTCAAATCCCGGGTTCTTATCACTTTTTCTGTTATCGTATGCCTATTTCCAAATATCAGGGTTAGATGCTACTTCAAACATTGTTCCAGGATACCATACAAAAACATTACGCGAAGAAAAGCGCTTGACAGAGCGTAGCGAGCTTGAATCCCATTAAATACTGAGACCTTGACCTTCAAGACTGTAAGAAGATCCCTGGTGTCTGTGGCATTTTACGTCTCGAGAGACGATCTTTTCCCTTTACAACTTCTTGTGTGGCTAAAGAGGCCAATCCTTGATACTGTTATGACATGATTAGAACGTAGATTTATTTCGGGAATAATAAAGGGATAAGTTTTACTTAGTTACGGAAATGACGAAAAGTTAGATTAAAAAATAGAACGATCTAGTGGACACAAAAACAAGACGTGTTTTTATTGAGGCTACAGACAGCAGGTAAAGAAGGACATTGACGGATCCCTTATTAAGTATTAAACGTATTTTTATAGTTGAATTGATTGTCGACTTCCTCTATTGCTTGTTTGGCATTTCGTCTGTGGTTGAGGACTACCGCCTGTTTATTTCGTTTGATATTTGCCACGGCGAAAGAGCCATAACAATACACAGCTGCGGTTGCAGGTTGGGCATATAAAATCACCAGGCGCAGCTGCATTTCCGCCTTCTTTCTGCCTCTATTGTGTCTAGCATCTGCAAATCCGAGATCTTTTTCTTATGCTCTCTCTCTCCATGTGGATCTATCCAGTGCCACCTCTTCCCAGCTGCTAGTGTTGATCTTAAAGAGCTTCATGTCCCGTTTGCATACATCCGTATAACGTAAAATTGGGCGACCAGCGGCTCTTCTGCCTTCTATTAGATCGCTAACAGAATATCCTGTGGAAGTCGACCTACTGGCATTCTACGAAGGTGTCCAAGCCAGCCAAGGCGTCTGCTGCTGATTACAGATTTTAAAGATCCGCTTTAGGCATCGGAGGTGGAAGACATTCAGCTTTATTTCCTGACATGAGTAGGTTGACCATGTTTCACTTCCGTATAGCAAAGTGATCATCACGCAGGTCCGGTAGACTAAGGCTTTAGTATTGTTAGCAATATGTTGTCCCACACTCTTTTCTGCAAACGTGACATGGTGCCCATTGCTTTGGCTATCCAATTGTTGATGTCTTTATCCAGTAGAGCATCGTTGGATATGATGGAGCCAAGATAGCAAAAGTTATCAACAATTTCATGTGGTTGGACATTCATGTTTATTTGAGGTGCAGCATTAGTGTTTCGGACAAGTATCTTGATCAAGCTTTGACTAATATTTAAGCCGAACGTCTGGCAAGCAGCAGATAATTTGTCAACCAGGGTCTGGAGCTGGATATCAGAGTCAGCTACAATAGCTGCATCATCAGCATACAAGAGTTCCCTAATAAGTATCCTCCTAACCTGGTCTCATTTCTATCTAATGGTTCACCCTAGGTTAGTTAAGAAAAGCCGTCTTAATCAAATTAACAGACTTCAAAATCTGAAAGGAATGCTAGTATTTATCAACAATCTGTGGCATTTTACGTCTCGAGAGACGATCTTTACCCTTTGCAACTTCTTGTGTGACTAAAAAGTCTAATCATTGATGCACAGCAGCGGTTACAGGTTGGGCATCTGTAATCACCAGGCGTAGTTGCATTTTCACTCTTCCTTCTACTACTGTTGAGTATGGCATCTGACTTATATTACATTAAATTTTTCTTACCAAAACGTTGATAAATTTCTGTTAACTAATAGGCTGTTCCTAATTTTCATTTGTTTTAAATTTTACTAACGCTAAATGATTGTTTAAAATCTTTTATCTGAATCTGATCTTTAGACATAAATAAATAAAGAGTTCCTAATTTTCATTTGTTTTAAATTTTACTAACGCTAAATGATTGTTTAAAATCTTTTATCTGAATCTGATCTTTAGACATAAATAAATAAAGACTGGCCAATAAGACTATTTTATGAAACGAAAAATTGTGAATTGCAATTGTGTATACTTTATTTATGTCTATGAGTTTTGTCTAATCTCTAAGACTGAAAATCATACAACTTTTTAATTTTTCATAATTCGGAAATCCGAATACAATAGATATACTGTTTTCAAGTTACATAAAGTTACTTCCTTTTTCCAGTCTAAATTTATTTATGTCTATGAATTTCACATATTTCTTGCGAAAAAATACAAAACGAAAATATCAATAATTACAATATTGTGTGGGATTTTTTTTAAAAGCAAAATTATGCCAAATGATTGTTAGAATTTTCTCTTGTTATTTATATTACTTTTTTTTTGGCCCCAAAAAAATCGCAAAAGGCTAATTATCGCTAATAGGTTCTTCTTGGAGTCTTTTTTTTTAAAATTAAAAGTGAATTAACTACAAATAATGTTTAAAAATTACTATTATGATTTATATTTCATTTAAATTATTTCCCAAAATATAGCCCAAATTTCATTGTCAATAATTTGTTGTTCCGGATTTTTTATGAAAACCAAATAAACACATTTTATTTTATTTGCAAATTCTCTTCTACCTTAATAATAATAATAATAATAATAATAATGGCCGCCGGAAGCTTTGCCGTGTTTCTCCTCTCTCTGACTTTGTACACTTCTTAGTGAGATTAGGGAAGTATTTACACTCTGGACTTTACGAATACTGAAGTACTGCTACAGGGTTGTATATCTGTATCTATTTAGAGTGATTACATGTATCAGATTTGAAGGTTTGTTCCATTTGAAGTAATATCTTATCCTAGATTAGTGTCGCCATTTTTGCTGCGTCACTTCCATGTTTGCTAGATCTAGATCTAGATCTCTGAAGCTTGTCTACGAAGATAATAGATCAAAATAAACAAGCTAATGAACGTTCGTTTCTTTTAGATCTAATTTTATTTACTTTTGTGGAGAATTGGAACTGCCCATCGCTTCTTTCAGGACAATGATAAATAAGGAAACAACTACACAGGCGGTAAGCTAGGTAAATTATTATTCACCAATGAGTCGAGTGTCCACTGTAGGTAATACACAACCTCACGACCAAACACAAGATGCCGATCTACTCTCTGACTCGCACCCCACACAATTGAGAGGTGCTGTTGGCGGTAGAACAAGAGGAGCCAAAAGAATCAAATGGACGAGAGAAATGAATATAGTCATAATCAGATCGTTCTTCCGTGTAAACAATTGTGATGATAAACCTCTGCCAGGTTATAGGCAAAAGCTGTTCATGGAAGTCAGTAAACTATATCCAGAACTAAGCCTTACTGAGCAAAACGTTGTAGACAGAAGGTCTGTAATAATAAAAAACAACTACCTGACCCCTCAAGAAATTGACGAAATAAGAAGGGAAGTAGGTCATGAACTGCAGATACAAGAGCTCATCGCAGATACAAATGACACACCCACTCAGTCGACCAACGAAAACATAAGTAGAACACCTAACCAAGACGAGAATGACCCAACATCGGCAATAAGCAATGAACTACACTCAAAATTTTATACGCTTATAGACCGCTATACAAACACCAATCTCAACTCTAGACCTCGTATCCCTAAGTTAAGCGCCAAGAAAGAGACAACAACTTATATCAAAGAAATAAATAAAGTCTTAGGACACTATTTCGAAACACCAAGAAATTTGTTTGAAGTACATCTCGCCACATACTGCGCTGCTGTGGCTGTTACGGAGCTCTCAGGACAAAAGACTTTTGAGGTAAGCCCAATCAACCAGAGACCAAAACAACATGTGCCAGCATGGAAAAGGCGCCTGGAAGGCAATATAAATCAACTCAGAAGCCAAATGGATACAATCAGACAATATCTTGAAGACAACCGCTCCGCTAGAATACTTAACAAAATGAGGTCAATCTTAAAAACATCTAAAATCAAATTAACGGACCACGACAGCCGCACACGACTACTATGTCTGAAAGATACGCTAAGACAGAAAGTTAAATTAAAGGGAGCTAGGTTGAGGCGCTACAATGAAACCACCAAAAGGAAGGAGCACAATGCTCTATATCAGCGCAATAGAAAACAGTTCTTCCGCAAACTAGCTGATAATGATGCTGATAAAATTCAAAACATCGACAGCACAAATCACGGATCGTTTACCGACTATTGGGCGGCGCTTTGGTCTGAACCTCTACACTACAATGTGCAGGCTGACTGGATCGAGGAAATCCAGAATAAAAACAACCTACTACCAGAAATGCCTGATGAAGATTTCACGGCTGAAGAAGTTTCAGCAGCTATATCAAAAACACACAACTGGACTGCTCCTGGGCCGGACAACATACACAATTTTTGGCTGAAGAAACTTACAGCCTTACATGCACCACTAACATCAAGCTTTAATGAGTTACTGTTGGAACCATCCTCAATGCTGTTAGACCTCACTGAAGGGAGAACATCTCTCCTCTCCAAAAAAGGTGATCCGAGTCAACCATCAAACTATCGCCCTATCACTTGTCTGTCAGTTGTGTATAAACTACTAACCTCACTTTTAAAAAGTAAAATGTACAAATTTTGTTCTACCCATAAGCTACTAGCAGAGGAACAACAAGGTTGCATTGAAGAGTCTATGGGCTGTAAATTACAGCTAACTATTGATGGTATTGTATTGCACCAAGCGAATAAAAGAAAAAGAAATTTACACATGTGTTACATCGACTACAAAAAAGCTTTCGACTCTGTTCCGCATGATTGGCTCTTAAAAACACTGGACATCCATAGAATCAATCCAAGAATAATACAACTATTGAAAATTTGTATGGATAATTGGAAGATAAACCTGCACCTTAATCAAGATAAACTAGGTTCTGTGCACATAAAAAGAGGTATATATCAGGGTGACTCTCTATCCCCACTCTGGTTCTGCCTAGCGATTAACCCTCTATCTGCACTGCTCCAAGACTCTACAAACGGTTTTAGGGTTGACACTAAATGTACAAAATATGTGTCCCATTTATTATACATGGATGATCTAAAGCTATATGCAGAAACCGAGACAAAATTACACAAGTTAATCAAAACGGTGAAATGCTTCAGTGACGATATCTGTATGTCTTTTGGCCTGGACAAATGTGGCATCATAAGCATCAAAAAGGGCAAGGCAGCGAACACCAACATTGCATTTGAAGGCATCGAGGAGTTAAACTCTGCATCTCTATATAAGTATCTTGGAATAAATCAGAATGCTAAGATAAACCATAAAAAATTAAAAGAGGACTTCCTTGATAAATATAGGCAAAGGCTTAATAAGATCCTCAACACCAAACTGTCTGGCAGTAACCTTATCAGTGCAATAAATAGCTGGGCCGTCCCAGTGCTCCTTTACACATTCGGCGTCATCAAATGGACTGATACCGACCTACATGACATTGACAGGCTGACGAGGAAATTGTTAACCAAATTTAGATGCTTGCATCCCAAGTCTTCCACCATAAGGTTATACCTACCCAGGAAAGATGGAGGCCGTGGATTGCAGAACATCTTCAAACTGTGTAAGACGCAAGTTTCAAAAATACGCTAAAAACTGCAAGCCTCCAACAACGAACTAGTTACCTTCCTACGGAAATACGACTCGATGCAACCCCCCTGAACCTACACACTGTAGATGTTAATCTCGGCCTGGACGACGTAGGCCATGAGATTCGCAAATGGGAAGAAAAAACACTCCATGGGAAATTCCCGGCTTTATTACATGGGGACAACATCGACAAGGCTGCTTCCTTAGCATGGCTCAAGGCAGGCCATCTCTATCCTGAAACAGAAGGTTTTGTTACAGCTATACAAGACAGAGTAATTAGGACAAAAAATTACGAAAAGCATATCCTAAAACTTAATGTTGTCGACAAATGCCGAAAATGTGGAAATGCGGGTGAGTCGATTGAACACATTATGGCAGGATGTCCTGCCCTATCGGAATCTGCCTACCTAGGTCGCCATAACCAAGTTGCAAAGCTAATACACCAGCACTTGGCTTTGACGCACAATTTGATCGGGAAGGATACTCCTCCTTATTACAAATACTCACCACAAGAGGTTCTCGAGTCTACTGATCACCTGCTGTACTGGGATAGGCCTATTTTGAGCGACAAAACTGTAGATTTTAATCGCCCTGATCTGTTGCTTATCGATAAAAAAGAAAAAGCCGCTGTCATGATTGACATTGCCGTACCACTATCTCATAACTTAAGAAAAACTGAGCTTGAAAAACAGCGAAAGTATGTAAACCTAGGCTTGGAGATTAAGCGTTTATGGAAGTTATCTAAAATAACAATATACCCCATTGTCATATCAACCGAGGGGATAATAACAACTGACCTCACAGATACCTTCAAGGCTCTGGGCATTCCTAGGAACATTCTCGTTGCCTGTCAGAGGGCGGTACTGCTGCAGACCTGCCACATCACCAGAAAATTCCTCAGTGGAAACTGATAAAGGGAATACGATGAATTTTGTCTCCCTTTAACGAAACTCGACCCTGGCTCCGCCAGAGAAAGAATACTCGTTCTTTTCTAACATAATAATAATAATCTTTATTGTCCGTACGGAGATTTAACTTACAATTTGTACATTATACAATCAAAACATCATTTTAAAAAATGTACATTCACACCAGACTCACTCACAATTTACATATGAAAAGTTTACATTAGATTGGTTCTATTTAATGCTCTGATTGCCAGATGAACAAATGATTACATATGTCTCTTTGTCTTTGCTATCGGTGTCTTGTATCTTTTTGTGATGTTAAAATAACAAAATCCTGACCCAAAGGGTGATTTTTTATTTAAAGAATCTTCTTAGATTTTGTAAGGATGTTTGTCTCAAACAGCTGCCCTAATGGGGTTTGTTTTTTGCCAATGACTTTACCAGCAGCATTTAGGATTCTCTGGAGTTTATTTTTATTCTTAGTGCTTAGATTGCCATACCAGGCAGTGATATTAAAATGTAAAATATTGCCGATGTGAGCGTGATAAAACATAGTCAAGGCCTTTTCGCTAATATTAAAAGAGGACAGTTTTCTCAGTAATCGTAATCTTTGCTGCCCTTTTTTGCTGATATAATCTGTATTTGCTGCAAAATTTAATTTATTGTCTAGGATAGTAGGCCTACCAAGGTATTAAAAAAGTTTGTACTATTTCAATGGTCTCTCCAGCTACAGTTACAATATCATTTTCCTTCTTTTCCCTACGAAAATCGATAATCATTTCTTTGTTGTTTTTTTTACCTTATATTATGTTTGATTTTTTAGATCTAAATGTCGCCAAAAAAAAAACCCGCAGAAACTAGGAAGTTTCAGATTTATGAAAAACATATTAACGCTAAATGAATGTTTCAAAACGCCTTTTGACTTATATAACGTATAATTTTCTTCCTAAATTGTGAAAAAAAAACTCATTATGGAGAATAGGTTTTATCGTTGTTGTTTTTCCATTTTTATATAATATAATAACAAATCATAGACATAAATAAATATAGACTGGAAAAAGGAAGTAACTTCATGTAGCTTGAAAACATGTATATCTATTGAATTCGGATTTCCGAATTTTGAAAAATTGCATGATCTTCAGTCTTAGAGATTAAACAAAATTTATAGACATAAAATAAAGTACACACAATTGCAAGTCACACATTTTCATTTCATAAAACTCTCTTATTGGCCAGTCTATATTTATTTATGTCAATGTAACAAATATATCTTTTTTTAAAAGTTAGAAACAAATTAACGTCATTGAATTCTCTCTTCTAAATTATTTAAGAAATTGATTTTCTTGTCAAAAAGTCTCGATATCTAATTCTCAAAAAGTACTTCGATTCGTTGCCTGATTCAATGATTTGTTTCAGAATCTTGAGGTTAAGTTTCACTGGTTGCTACAATCGGAAAAAAAATTGGTGCATATGCTATAAGAACTCGGGCGCTCATCCTCATTAGGCTCGTAAATCAGATAGTATCCTCTCGTGTTGACACAGAGACGTTTTAGTCTTTCATATCTAATGTTAAATACACACATTCAAATGTAAGATAAAATACATGACTAAGAAAGCTTGATTTTTTTACCCAAATAATTTGTTTATTAAGGGAAGAAGCTCGGATTAAAAATATATATAATAAGATATTTTTACAGCAAAAGTTGATTGCAGTAATCTTCTCTTGGTTTACACTTTGGTAGTTTATGTTCCAATTTACTCTCTTTAAGCAATGAGAAGACAGAAAGAAATAAAAAAAAAAAAGAAAATAGAGCGATACGATACAATGTGGTGGCGATTGAATGAAACCTAAAGATAAAAGATTAAGAAAACGATAAGAAAAAAATAAAATATATTTGAAAATAAAATAAAAACAAAGTTAATACAAGGTGTTGTTGTATTGTTTTCTCTCTATTTTTCAAAGAATCATTGCGCATTAGGGAAAAAATAAAAGAAATAGACTTCCATTAGCTTCACAAATTTGAGGAAAAAATTAACAACAAATAAGTAAAATATAAATAAATACTTTAAAAAAAAAATTCCTCCTTTATACAGCCGACCAACTATTGTAAGAGCGCTTATTTTGTTCTTAATAACTAAAATGATAAATTTAAAAGATGAAACATTTTTTAACCTGAGCCTCTCTCCTCCCTCCCTCCCTCCCTCCCTTCCCGTTTCAGCCCTTTCCCTCATTCTCCTGCCTCACGAAACAAATTCTGGTTAAGTGGATGTATAAATCTATTCAGAGTTTATAAATCTATTCAGAGTTTATAAAATTCTAATGATAGATCTATTAACTCTTTCTCTCCTAACGGACGATACCAACGTTGATTCCATCAGAATGTAGTAAATAATTACGAAGAGAAAGAGTTAAGTCCATACTGAGAACAATGACAGACACAAAGTACATAATGTCTATTTATTTATTAAACTCTTTAATGAATACAGCCTACATGCGGAATTACCCACTGACGTATGTGTTTTTCGAGATATTTTAATAATTATAAGGTAAAACCAGAGTTTTCCTAGAGTGGCCAATTAGCTGGTAATTCTTTTCAAGAGATATACATCAACTATCAAATTTCTAGGAAAATTGTTGGAGCCGTTTTCGTGGCCTTGAACTTTACAATGTTCGGAACAACTGCTATTAAATGACACAGATCTACATACATTTAAAATAGATATTTTATTAACAGTCGCATCGGTTAAGAGACATTTGTTGGCTATTTAAAAAAAAAGGATAGTATTTTCGTCTGTCAAACCTTTTTTTTAAATTTTAGCTTATAAAGGAATCATTTTACAATACCAAATGTTTTTAAATTTAAATATTTACGCTATCCTTAAGGGGTGGGGTGTATCCATAACGATTTCTACCACCTATCGGTAATCGAGATCTCATCAGAGGAAATGAGGTAACCTATTACTCGTAACTTGTGAAAAGAGACCGAAGATTACTCTCTCTCTCTTTCAACAGTCAACGGCGCCAGGGGACATAACCAGTCAGAATGAGGTAAAGCTTTAACGCCGAAGTGAAATACAAAAAAGGGGAGATTATTGTTTCTGGAGAGTCGATAACTGGCCAGCGAAACCAACTAAAGACTCTGGCATTATGCTACAAGTCTGAAGGAGGAAGGAAAATATAATAACGCGCCAGATCTGACGGGCCGCCTCGCTGGGCCAGAAAATGATGATAGCTGACCGCCATTTTTTTTCTTTCTGCTTTCTGAGCCAGGACTTTGTGAACGCTAGCAGGTGCGGAAGAGTGCTGCCAAGGGGAGTGAAAAAAAACAAAAAAAAAAAGGGAGGGAAGCGCTGAGAATATCTTCTGCTGGAGGGACTAAAGGGAAATAATTCCTGACAAAATGACTATCGATCCTCTATAAACACTTCGGATCGAGAGCTTGGTTTCGAAAGTAAGGCAGTCATTAAGCTTCTGGTCGGATATACCCACTCCGAGAAACATTTTGTCTCATTTTAATTCACACATTCTCAATATTATTGTATTTTTTATAAAGATAATCCTTGGCTTTTTGGTTGAATAGTATTTATTTAAAAACTACAAATAATGAAAATGAATACGGACAAAAAAAGAAGGAGGGGGATATATTAGCGTTAGAGTTGCTCAGTTTGAAACAGAGTGAAAAATGTGTCCGTCCGGAAATGGAAGGAGGTAGCAAAGTGGGAAATGAATCAAATGCTGTAGCCAGAGTTGGCTAATTACTATCTGCAGGAAGCATTCGGTCCATTTAAGAGATGTATGCGTTGAACGGAGCAAAGGAGTGCCTATTATTTTGCCACAGTCCCAAGTTTCAAGGCGATATTAAGATGTTATTTAAGCGCATATGTTTCGATTTTTTTCCTTTTGAGCTAGAAAGACCGTACTTCCCCCTTTCCTTGGGGCAGATAATTTCGAACAGCTTCTTTTACTCATTTACAGTAGGTCGCGCCGAGTGCTGGGCTGCTGAGCTTTTGGGTTTAAAGTTCAAAACTATCTGAAGAACTCTTTTTTTTTTTAGAATTGTTAAATTTGGAAGTCAGACGATGGCTTAAAGGAGACATGACCCCTGAGCCGGATGTGATTTACTGATTGTCTATTTCAAAAAGGAACATTCAGTCTGAGGGTTTGGAAAAGAGACCTCCATATGATCAATACTCTCAAGGTCCTTTTGGCTTGTTACTAATAAGGCGCAATGCATGTCATCAACTTTCCTTGGCTTTCCTCGTGGAACAGTAAAAACACGCCGCTCTGCACTACCTCTTGCTAGTTTTTTAATGGCTTCTCAGCTGTGACCCGACAAAATAGCTCCGAATATATAGCGCCGACAAAATAGTGCCTAAAAATGGCGCCAACAAAATAACGCGAAATTTCCCGACAAAATAGCGCAAGACAAAATAGCGGGGATTTATATATGATGTGTATAAAAGTACAGGATTATTAGTAATTTAATGCCCTGGGCAGCATTTTTGTTGATGTCTCTATCTTTTTCAATATTAATCTATCAGAAAGTATGCCATATTTGCAGAGAACGAGAGTACTTTAAATTTTATATCATTACCATTTTTCAACAATGTTTAAAAAGTGGTGACCCGTCAAAATAGCGCAGATAAAATAGCGCCGACAAAACAGCACGAAATTTCCCTACAAAATAGCGCAAGACAAAATAGCGCTGACTTAAATATTTATAAAAGTATCGGATTATTAGTAAATTAATGTCCACAGAGTGTGATGTTAGATTTTGAGAAGCCAAGTCAAAATGCAGTAAGCACAGTGTTCCTTGCGACCAGACTTGTCGGTTGTCTATTCCATCTTTGACAAAATCTCTGGCGTAAAGTACAAGATAAAAATCTTGCAGCTACATACCGGGAAGATTGAAATGTACGCATGTTTGTCAAGATGCTGTTAGCCCTTTCATTTGTTCGACCTGCCAATGTAAATACTACATTTGAAGAATTAAATGATGCCAGAAACGAAACCGCAGAGTGACTCCAAGATTTCCGATAGCATTATTGAATGTTGGAGATCGTAATGCAGGACAATCTATCACGAACAAACAATTCAAAGGAGGGATGGCACAATGCTTTTAATCTGTCTATTGACGGTCATTACTCTAATGTTTACAAGTACATCTCTTACTTCCTCATAGAACAGAAGAACACTGAGAACAAGATTCTAAGATACAATGCTGCAGAACGAAGTAAAGCTGCAACCAAGACAAATACCTCCAACTTAACAGAAGACTTGAAGCTATGTTGCCAATGTAAGGAAACAAGCCAGTGATGGAATTTCTACGTGACATTTCCTACAATTTAACATTGCGTGTTTGAAGTACCCTTTTAAAATGTAAATAGATGTCCTATTTTGAAATTATTAATTTTGCCTGATTATGATTTTTGCCTTTTTATGTTTTAAGATATCTAAAGAGTTTCCTGCAAA
>JADKLZ010021312.1:0-13612 GCA_021533235.1 Biomphalaria straminea | reverse complement strand
AACTAGAAGAGATACGAAAAATATTTTTTCACCATTAAATGCGGCTTGAAAAGTTAAGTTGCAATGGCTAGTTTTAGTTTTCTAAAAGCAAACCTTTTATTTTATAAAATTAATTATGCAAGCGATTTTTTAATAACAAAACACCAATTCTAAAACAATTACGTAAACGTAAGGGAGGAAATGTTACTATAAGAAATGTTCTATATATGTAGATATCACCCACATTTTTTAAAATGAACTTTTAGCAGCGGCTTTCGTGTACTAGCGTAAAGCCTTGAATTGACTTGATTCTAAACTAATTTCTTAATTTTTTTTAAAAATCTGATTTTTTTAAAAAAAATTGTTTAGTGCCCCCATTAGAATGAAACAAGCATATTTTTGTGCGTTTTATCTGTTGGTTGGTCTGTCCGTCACGGTAAGAAAAAAACACTAAAGTCTTTTGATAATATGATTTAACCTTTAGAGTTCTTTCAGAAATATTGCGATAGTTTAAGGATGGGAGCATACAGGAATTGAGCCAGGGACTTAGAAGGAACATCCGAAACATCTTGCGAATAGGCGGATCTGACAGGGATCCGACTTCGACGGGGGCCGCCTCTGAGTTTGTGTATCACACAAACTCTCTTTGTAATCTTGTTTAATTAGTCTATTTATTCTGAGTCTTTGTGCCTGTGGAGTATTACCGTACCAGCAGGTGATGGCAAAGTTAATAAGACTGCTGATGGTTGCTGTGTAGAATAGTTTGATTAACGTTTTGTCTATGTTAAATTTTCTTAGCTTTCTGAGATAGAAGAGTCGCTGGTTAATTTTCGTGTATAGATTTTGACAGTGTTCACTCCATTTCAGTTTGTTGTTGATATTTGTGCCTAGATATTTATATTCTTGTACTTGCTCTATGTTTTTGGTTGTCTATCTGAATTTCTGCAATATGGTCTTTGTTTCTCCTAAAATCAATAATCATTTCTTTAGTTTTCTGAACATTTAAAATTAGGAAGTTATTCATACACCATTGGTAAAAGGTGTTAATTGTTGAATGGTACATATTTTCGTCACCTGCAATAAGGCCAATGATTGCTGTGTCGTCAGCGAATTTTATGATGGGAGTGTCAGCTGATAAGCTCTGAATGTCATTTGTGTATATGGTATACAATACTGGTGACAGGACGCACCCGTGCGGCGCTCCAGTGCTAAGTTCTCTCGTGCCTGACACATGCCCGTTCACTTTTACATATTGTGGGCGTTTGATGAGAAAGTTTAAAATCCAAGCTTGTATGTTTTTGCTAACGTTCAGTTCAGATAGTTTTTGTATCATGCGATGTGGTTGGATGGTGTTGAATGCAGATGAAAAATCTACGAATAATACTCTGGCGTAGTGTCTCTGGGTTTCAAGATGATGGTATAGACAATTCAGCATAAATAGTATTGCATCTTCTGTACTTCTTGACGGTTTCTAAGCGAACTTGTGCGGGTCGAGGCGTGTTTCGACTTCTTTCAGAAGATGTATTAAAATCATTTTCTCCAGGCACTTCATTGGAATTGATGTAAGTGCTACGGGACGTAGATCGTTATTGGAAGCAATAATCTTCTTTTTGGGTACTGGAATTATTTCAGATGTCTTCCAAATGGAAGGTATTTTGTGCGTTTGCCAGGACTTGAAGATAGCACAAAAAATATAGGGCAGTTGTTCCGCATATAGCTTTACAAGTTTGCCACTTAATTTGTCGGGTCCCGAGGCTTTAGAGGTGTCTGCCTGTTTGAATATTTTAATCACTTCTTGTTTATTAAACAGTTCTTGAGACAGGATCACATTGCTGTCTTCAAATGATGCCAATAAATCATTGTGGTCCTTCTCAAGTTGTGGCAGTCGTATCGGCTGTAGAAATCATTTAATTCATTGGCAAATTTGTTATTGTTGGCGACGCACATTGGTTCGCGCTTTGGTACGTAGCCGGTAATTTGTTTCAAGCCACTCCAATAAGCTTTAGAGTTATTTTTCTTGAAAGAGCTTTCAATTTTTTTCCTGATATTATAAAATAGGCCTATAAAAAAGTCATGAAAATATCCCGAAATTATTAAAATCTTCTGAAAAGTGATGCAAATCTCCCTAAAACAGACAAAATGCTCATTTCGGGGTATCATTCAATATGGAAAACGCAAATTCTACTATCGATTAAAAAAAAAACGAAATGGCACTGTAAGTTTCATTTAACAAAAATGTAATAATTAGGCGAATTTTAACCAAAACAAGAAGATCAAATACTTAATTTACTTTAAGTCACTGGTATACAAAAATATATATAGGCCTCGATTCGAATGTTTATCGGCTTTTTGTTGGAAAACTACTATCTACTGTTGATGACCGTAAAATTAATTTGACAGTGATTTTGTACTTAGTAAATTATAAATACGAATTTATTTTCTAATAAAAAATCTTATTTTCACTTATTATCCTTATCACAATCCGTTTCGCATAGGGCCCCGCAATCTGTTGGACTGGCCCTGGCTGGAGGTCACTCGCCAAGGCCGCGGGATACACATTTGAGACCAACCAGTGGCGTAGCAAGGTATCCGTGGGCCCGGGTTCAAGAATATGTTGGTGGGCCCCCTACCCCAAGTAAGTCGAATGTTTAGTATGACAGAACAATTGAGGTATCTGAATGTATGGGTATGTTAACCAAAAGACATTCCAATACGTTCTTCTTTTTGTTACGCTGGTCACAGGCGCTTCTGCCAATCTGACACAGCTAAACAATTAATATTACCAGTAGCCAGGTGGTGACGCTACTGGGTGGGTTCATTCTGTGCACCTTGGTGCGATACCAAAGGGTGGACTTCACCTGAGTGACCAGATTGGCACTTACCAGACTAGCTAAAACTAACTAAGCTAAACTAAAACGACAACTAAAATAAGCAAAAAACTAAATTTATAAACAACTTATATATAAACTTTTATTTACATCAAAATAAATCAATAAATCAAAATTAATCAATAATAAAATGTACCCTCACACAAAATTAAACTAAATGACTGAGTAATAAAAATACTGATAGACCAACTCATCTCAAACTAAGACTGAACAACTAACTAAAACAACTAATCCACTGCCTAAATACACACACTAACCAATAACTCAAAAACAACCACTACAACTTAACCTATATAATAAACCCTAATCGAACTATCTTATACTAACACAAACAGGCATAATGGCAGATTAATGGCGAGGCGAGCAGACTTAATTGCAGGCGAGCAGCCTCGTTGGCGAGGAATGATAGCCTATAATAAAAACAAACACTAGTAAATAAAAATTAAAAAATAGAAAAATAATAGTTTAAGTCTAGATCTAGACCACACACAACAGCATCAGTTGGGCTAGACTGCAATAAAATAATACTTTAGATGTAGCTCATAAAAGCCACATACTAGGTCTACCCCACAACCCACACAGGCTGGGTAGACAACAAACATTAGATCTAGATTAATGCATACACAAAAGCATGAGGAAAATACTTTTAGCCTCATGTTGCTAATTAAAGCCATAACAAATTTTAAAATATTTACACATAATATAATAACATGAAATAAGGAAAAGAATTATCTACATTAAAGGTGAGACTACAAGCATGGGAGGCAGAGACGCCATATTCAAATTCAGCTGGACCTTCCGGCTACACCGGACAATACAATGGCTGCTACATTAAGCCGAGATTAGACACAGAACCAATCGGCCTAAATCTAAACAAATAATACTAGATCTATGATCAATCAAGACAAATTACAACTAATTAAATAAAAATAAAAAGAAATAAGACATTATATTACTTACAAGCCGCCCCAGCATGAAGCCTAACACTACGTAAAAATCTAATCACTACATGGTCAGTGACTGGCCACAGCACCAAGAAGAAAAGGAAGTACTTAGCCAAAACCGGTTCCTTTATCGAACCAGTGTCCGCTGGCCAGGTAAACTACACAAATTAAAAGCCAAAAATAAACAAAAATAAAATAAAATGAAAAATAGACACTGCAAGGCTACATTTATGTGGATTTTCCTTCTCATTTTTCAACATTCCAAACGCTGACTGCGCTTACAATTCTAATTTTTCTCTAATTGGTGCAGCTTCCATGCGTTTTTTTTTCTTTGAGAAACACAAACTGCTTTGGTACATCAAAACATCTTAATATCACTGTTGTTAGAGCATCATTCCTAGATGACCACATTGTGGACAAAAGTATTTGAGTATATTATATACATTGCACTTCCTAGTGTATTTAAGACGCGCTCATCTTGAGATGATGTGAGCAAAAAATACCAAGTTCTTGAACACAGCTGGCGGAATCATTTAAAACCAAGTTTAAGTCGTGGTTAGCATAATAAATATAATGCACGAGCGGCTTCTTTTGATGAAGCATTACCCGAAGACCATTGTATGTCCTACTATCCACTTATAGTGGAAGCACCCAACAAGCACCATCATAACTTTAGCCTCGCAGGTTTAAAGATAAATTGGGATTATTCATTAGTTGGAAAATTTGTCAATTCTCACAAAAAAGAAAAACGAACAACTAAAAATGATTCTCTAATTGCTATTTTTGGGGTATTCCGTCATTGAGATCACAGAACAGTTTTTTATAATCATGCTAATTTGATCAACTTTAAATATGTCTTGAGTGCTCTCAACAATAAAAGGGGAAAATGTTGCGGATTGGACCTCTATATAGTAGTCAGAACTTCATTACCAAACAGGTCTATTATCTCGTTTTGAATCTGCGGGACTTTGTTTTCCTGTCAGATTTCATATATTCATAGCAATAAGGACTAGTCAGTGTTGTTTTTTTTTTTGTAATACTAAGCATTGGTCAGAGTTCCATAAACGTATACATAATTATATACCTTTGTATAGATCAGCTGTATGGAGGACATCGTTCTGACCACGGCTAATGCCCAGGCATTCATCTCCGAAAGACACTATTCCATGATCATATTTTTGTAAAAAAAAAAAAAAAAACAGGTCCGATGGTGTTAACTCTCTCTAAGAACTTTGAACAAACACTGCATCGGTCAGAGAAAGAGAATGACACTATTCCATGAAAACTTTGTCATCTCTCTACCTTCTAAATCTTTCTTATAAACCTGCTCTCCAATTTTGGTTTGGTCATTCATTGTAACAGAACAAACACATTCATCTTTTACGCTACATATGTAATTTACTCTGGCGTTTCATTTGCTTCCTATATATATATATATATATATTTCATCTCCTTTAAAAAAAATCTTTTCTAATGATTACTTGAAGTTTTTTTTACACAATACAAAGACAGCAAAACAATGTGATGAAGACTTCTGAGGACGCTGTTGTCCTAAATGAGTGTTTTACACTATTTCAAAGTATCTACTTCATTAACTCGGACTCAAAAGTTAAAGATTTACAACTATTAAGATGCTTTTTTTTCACTCTTAGGAATCCTTGGGCCTTAGGCTTCTTTTGTGGGCTTTTTTCTTTTCCATATGTAATTTTTTATTTGTAAGTAATAATCGCAAAGACATACTACATAGCTATTACACCCATCAGAGACAGGAAATGACACAGGATTACATATATACATATTAAGGTATACATATTAAGGATATTATTACAATTATTTAATTTTTTTTTTGAATTATAAGGACATATATTAAATATAGAATTTTGATATAACACATTATTTATATACAAAAAAAAGAAACATATTACGCTTTGAGAAAATTGAATAATTAACATTGTTTCGAAATTTTAATTTCTGAATTAGTGTCATTCGTAAGTTTTCGCGTGGGCCCCAACTAGTTAAGAGTCATGGGCTCAAGTGCAATGAACCCCTTTGCGCTATTGTTGCTAGTCCACAGGCTGTGGGCCCCTAATGGTCGTGGGCCCGGGTTCATTGAACCCCTTCGCGCCATGGATGCTACGCCACTGAGACCAACAGAAAATCCGCTGCCGAGGACAGACGCAAAAGGCGAAGAGAAAATTAAATCGACCACCTACGGACAATAGTTATGCTTGCCTTAAATGTGGCAAAATATGTAGGTCACAGTTGGGGCTGCGCAGCCAAGAGAAATACTGCATTTCTCGCTGATCTTGGCACTCGAAGTCAAGCTTTATTATTATTGTTAACACATGCTTTCCTATATATATATATATATATTGCAGTAAATCTAAAGCAAGGACTCAACGGAAGGAAGAATGTAATAATAGACAATGTATTTAGGCCTACAGCTATCAACAAATAGTTAGACATGGACTTCAGCTTAAGTATCAAGGGTTCTACGACAATTCGTCACTGACATTTCGTTCACCGACAAAACGTTCACGACTTTTCGTTCACGCGACTATTCGTTCACCAGACATTTCGTTCACGCGACTATTCGTTCACGCGACTATTCTTTCACGGACTATTCACTCAAAGACAACTTGTTCACCGACAACTTGTTCACCGACAGTTGGTTCACGACAAATCGTTCACGCGACAAATCGTTCACACGACAAATTGTTCATTCACGGACAAATTGTTCACAGACAAATCGTTCACTGGATAATAAAATCTATATATATAATTCTCAAAGTCGACAAGTTCAAAAGTTCAATCGACAAGTAAGCAACAAGTAAGCAACAACAAGTAAATGGGAAGATCCCATGGCGCAGCATGGTGTGAATGGAAAATGGTGCATCCCAATCCGCACTATTTTGTGAATGAAAGTGGTGTATATAATTTGTCATAATATCAAAAGTATTTCCAGATTATTGTGTCGTAAGACTATTGAAACTAGAACGACAACAATACACAGATAGAGTCTACTCTCATGTTTGACTTTAGAAATACTTTAATGAATAATATCACAAATTACGCACATTCGTTCATTAGACAAGATTACGAAAGGTAACTAATCTCTCTATTCCTAGATCTACATCTAACACTCGAATTCAACTCTACGATTATAGAACTTCTCTTCGCAAAGATAGTTTTATGCTTTAGCACATGAACATACTAATTATAGTCCA
This sequence comes from Biomphalaria straminea, assembly GCA_021533235.1. Lineage (NCBI taxonomy): Eukaryota > Metazoa > Mollusca > Gastropoda > Planorbidae > Biomphalaria > Biomphalaria straminea. The sequence goes on along the minus strand of JADKLZ010021312.1, from coordinate 6,574 downwards.
TTCATTTCATATTTTAATCATATTAACATTCAAATTTGTTTTTCTAAAGCATTGTTACGTGAGTGCAACTCTATTCCTAACATCGCTTAAATTAAGGTCAATTAGCCATTGTTAGCTCCATTCATAGAATTTTTTATTCATGAATTCACGCATTCGCTTTACTTATAACAAGTAAATGGGAAGATCCCAACAAAACCAACACCCTGTATGGCAGTGCTGAACAACTAAAGAAAACAGCACACTGAAACAGAAAATAAAAGATGGCCTACATATTGAAAGTAAAAATGTTACCTATAGTAAAGTGAGGGCCCATTTAAATGTTTTAGCTTGCTTGTAAGATCTCTTTTTTTTTAAGTATAATTTTTATCACATACTGTCCTCATTAACAAAATATTAATAAAGAAAAAAAATTCTTTTGTTTTTGGAAATATCCAGTGAAAGATTAGTCTGTGAACAATTTGTCTGTGAACGAAATGTTAGTGAACGATTTGTCGCGTGAACGATTTGTCGTGAACCAACTGTCGGTGAACAAGTTGTCGGTGTACAAGTTGTCAGTGAGCGAATAGTCCGTGAGCGATATGTCGCGTGAACGAAAAGTCGCGTGAACGAAATGTCTGGTGAACGAATAGTCGCGTGAACGAAAAGTCGTGAACGATTTTCGGTGAAAGAATTGTCGTGTCCCCAGTATCAAGTCCCATGGAGTAACGTCTTAAGTTCTAAGTCCTACTTAACACTAGAACAGACCTCTGACACACTTTCCATTGTCGCTCCAGGTCCTCCTATCAGTTCCCTGGTATCACGCAGGATGGCACTTAGCCATAGACAGTTCAGTCTCCCTACTAACCGTATGATTGTCAAAAGAGTTGAGCCGAAGGCTCTTCGAAATTCTAGGCTTGTAAGCCTGCTTGAACCAACCGTTCTGTCTGAAAGAGGTCCAAATCAATGTCTATGTAAAACATTTCTATTTTTATACTGGGCTTTGTCCGGGAGGTGGGGTTGTCTACGAAGATTTGATTTGTGAAATTGTGAACATATAATATTTACAAAAGAATTTTATTAAATTTTCACTACATTCACTATTTTAACTGTGAATAGACCTTATTTTTAATAACTAAATAAAATTAGCTAAGGGAAAGTAACCTTTTTAGGGATTACGGGCACGACATGACCTAAAGTGTGCCGATGTGCCAAAAACTCAAACTCTTTGCTATTTCTATTTTATTATTTTTCTGCTCGTGTTGAACGGTGCTCTGATGCGCACCATTAGTGTCGGCGCGACAGCGAGATATATTATGCAATATATATAGGTCAGCTTACAAAGACATTAAAATTTACTAGTTTGGCTGCGCTCTCATACATTTAGTCTGCTCTTCTGTTTTCAAGTTACATTTGATTTTACTCTCTAATATATTTACAATATGGACGATACAATAATAATTAGTTGTTTGTGTAAGGTTTTCATTTCATTTATTTTTTAATTTCCTTTGTAAATCTAGATATATATCTAGGACAATGTAGGAGTAATTTACAACTTGGCATGCCTACAACTTAATAAACAAATCGATAATTAGATCTACTTTTATCGCGATAAAAAATGAACTTATAATAAAATAATACTTTTTAAAATAGATTAGAATTTAGATTATCATAGATAGATCTAGATCTAAATCTAGAGTCTAGAGTAGACTTGACTTAATTTTAAACCTAAAAATTAGTTAATCAAACTTAATCATGATAATCTGATAAAACTTCAAATTAAACTTCTAATTAATATTAATCAATTAATCTAATCCAAATTTAGATCTAAATTAGTAAATATATTATTAGATATCTAAATCTGGCAGACTTGGACTTGGCTATCTATACTAATATTAAAATATAGCCCTTCCGTAAAGCCTACTAAAGCCGTAAAGGTTCATGGGTCTTTGAAAGTGTAAGGACTACTTTAGCTCTAATTTAATTGCACACTTTGTTCGTATGGAACGTCTAATCGGCTTCAATTTTCAGAGTGAGAGAGGAGACATAATATTAGTAGTGCACGAGTGTTTTACTTTTTACTTGATTCTGTTAATTAAGAACAATTACCATACAATTATATAAGGCGGACATACTGTATTGTTATTGTTACAGCGTTAGAGACGGTTGAGCCCGTTAGCGTGATGAGTTTACAGTACATATAGTAGGTTATACCCTTACGGCCCCACGCATGACGCTAGTCGAGAGCCTCGCCCTCTGATAAGGACGCCCTTGTTTATAAACAAAGACCGATTTTAAATCAACGTGGAGACTAGATCTAGCTGTGAAGCATAAGGATAAATCAAGGTGAGGTCAAACTCAAGAGGTGTAGAATTATTCTTTTTTACTACCCGGTAGTGAAGGAACTGGGTAATGGACTTAAGGCTGTTTTTAAGTCTGATGGCTCATTGGCTAAAAGAGACTATTTGAAGTTGTGGAGGGTGGGAAATGGTGCAATGGGTGGTGTTCTTACGCTATATGTTTTTAGATATATTTTCTTTGATCTGCTCGAACCTTCCATCAACCCGATCGAGCTTACTAACTGGGGAAAAATCAGAGGAAAAGTATGTGTGGCGATACCTACTCTGCACCTCTTTAACCCCTAACCTCTTTAACCTCATATTTAATTTTAAGAAGCCTAGTGATACATTAAAACCGATCAATTTTTTTTTTAAAAAAAGGACAAGGAATTCAGAGATACCATCAGTTTTTTTTAAAGGTCAGACCGTTACATTGCTATAAAAATCCAAACTTGAAAATTGCTGCTAGTGGGCTTAATATTTTCGAGCTTTACTATAGAGATTCTAGATCAGTAGATCTAGGCACTTCAACAAAAAAAAAATGTTTTGATCATATTGACAATATTCAATTGATTATTGTTTTGTAATTGAAATCACATTAAAGAGAGCTTGATTTCCCATTTACAAAAATATCAAAATTACTTTTCTATGATAAGTAGAAGGGAAGACCATGAAGTTATGATATTTTTGTATTTTTTTTTTCTAGTCTAGATCTAGAGAGTGAGAGTCTAGATAGATCTACTCTAGATCTAGAGAGTGAGAGTCTAGATAAATCTACTCTAGAATAATCTAGATCAAGTTATTAATCTACGAAGTAAAGTGAAGTTCTCTTTTCTTGAGATCTATGGGGGCAGATGATGTTATTAGTCTATAGATTATTTTTAAAAATTTAGATAGTTACATAGTTTTAATATAAATTTATGATAGTAGTCATTTAGATCTAAATCTCATCCCCACCCTCCCTAGCAAAAAAAAACATAAATAGACTGTGTTTGACTGATTTTAACAACCTGGTCAGATAGACCTAGTGGGCCTACACATGTTGTTAGGGTTAGGATGGAAGTTGTTCATCTCTTCTTCTGGATATATACCCACACAGCTAGACTGATGTCTGGTCAGCATGACGTAGTCAAGGAACATAACAAATTAACATGTTAACTAACCCACTCAACGTTGAAGACAAAATGAAAAAAATGTGACTGCCATTGCTGCTCTGTATGTAATTTGCATAAATTTAAAGTTTCATTTCTATTAATATTAACACGTCTTGTCTTTTTAATAAAAGGTGCATATTCATATAGGTCCTATTTTTTAAGCACATTATTATGTTTTAAATATAAACATTAATACATTCTTTATGCATATTAAATAGGTGTACTTTTACTATTTGGCCAACTATCCGGCAGTGATATTTGTCCGGAGCCAAATATGGCTGAATAGTGAAAAGGGGCCGAATATTCGACAGAAGTCAGAGCCGAAGTGACTATCCGGTGCACCCCTAATATATGAAAATTATTAATTTTCTTGTATTTTAAAGTTTATAATTAATTTATTAGTAGTTAAAAGTTAGTCATTCCATCACTAAGTACCAGCACCAATTTTTTTTACAAAAAAAGCTTATAAATATATGTATGAAAAAAAATCTTTTTTTTAGTTGTTTAAATGGCATTTTCAGATAAACTTTGATGGCAGCTAAAAATAATTTTGCTTGTATATTTTCTCACAGCATAAACTCTGACTTAATCCAGCTGAAAAGTAAGTGGTTTCTGTGACCTCAAAATGTGAAGTTCCTTGTAAGCAAGTAAATACATTGAAAAGATAATCTACCAAAAGTGACAAGAGTACCAAACCAATCCCAGCTATGTTACCTAGTGTTAAAAATGCAAGAAAGTCTCGCTACCCGTCTGGCTCACCTGCAAGAGCCTGTGAAGATGCACAAATATTAGTGGAATGGCAGGTAGGAATAGGATATATTACTGGGAAGCTAAAATGTACTCTGGTATTTTACAAGATATGACCTTTAGTTGATTGGGGAAGCAATTTTGCTAATATCTGGGTTACTATCATAAAGTTGTTTTATATCTTTTCTTCTTATCTAAACATTGATTTATACAAAAAATTTAGTATTTCAATTAATCACTGACATATATAATATATTATTTTCAATGGATGTGGTCACCAAGGTGACTAAAATTGTATTCTGGTAAGCAATCTTACAATGTTAGTGGTCCAATAAGTAAAAGTAAAGCTCCCCTTTCAGACCTTGTGGTCTATTGGGCAGATGATGTAAAGGTCTGTGGCCTTTGGTTAACCAGGATGACATGTGGCCAGCACAACGACCAATTTTGAGTGCACTACACTAAGTAGAAAAACTTACAATTTCAGGAGTAATAACTTTCAATTGTTCTTAGCTTAGCTTCCTTTTCGGTGGCAAAAGTTTGTAAAATTGCCCCCTGCAAATGTTGACTAATAAAAAAAAAATTGTCTACAACAAAATTATGTTGAATTCTAGAATTATTTTTTTAAATCTTTGATTACATTTACATTAGATTAAACTGAAAGTGGACATGTCCGATTGTAAAAATATAAAACACTTTCAAAAAAATGTTCTATTATTACGTTTCGTCCTCCAGAGCTACCTGGCTGTAAATAATTTTTCTAAAGTGTCTTGTTTTTATTTCTGAGACACATTTTTAAACCATTTTTTGTTTCATTGTCTTTCGTAAGAAAGATTAAATGTATTTAAATTTGAATTCAGCCCTATCATTTGTCCTACTCCAGTTACTGCCATTGTTCAATGGAAATTTTGTTTAAGTTAATAAATATAGGCAAGCATTTGTCAAAAAATCCATTTCATATTATCTCTTGCAAAAATTGAGACATAAATGAGACAAACATAAATAAGTTTGCTTATTTGCAACTATCACACTTATTTTACAACATAAACAATAAAGATTTTGGGAAAAAAAAAAAAATACAAGTCTGCCTTATCTGCATCCTCAACTGGGAAGATCTGGTCATGGAAATTTGAGTTTTAACAGAGAAATAAATAGTTCTGAGAATTATTTAAGCAAAACTGAAGATTAAAATTTGCCAATTTTAGCTTTTTTTTTCATTGATTGCAACTCAAAGAGGAATAATTTTTCATTTAGTTTTTTTTTACATGCTGGACACATAATTTTGCTTGGTTTAAAAAACTTAATGATTTGAATTTTTATCATGAGCACTTTTGTTATTACATCTATATCTTGCATAAGACAAGAGTCAAACATTACAGTGGTCTAGTCCTATGTAAATATGAGATATATTTGACCCTCCCTTATTCTCCCTGTTCCTTCTTGTTTTCTTTACCTTTTCACATTTGTTTGTTGCACGTTAAATCTCTTATATCAGATGCCAGTTGCTGGATGGGAATTAAAAGTGTAGTTTAAGTTTTTAGGACTGGAAGGTTTCTAGTGTTTTCCAAAACACAAGTACCCCTGTGTACTGGATATGAAAGTTGGATGCTGAAGAACTCAAGCCTTAGAGAGTAATTGCTACCAAAAACTGCTGGGTATCAGATTAGGAAAAGAAAATGACTATGTATTTTTACAACTCTGGCTGGTTAAAAGGAGGAATACTTGTTTGTCAAAAGTCAACTTTCATGGTACAATGAAGAGAGCATGAAGGGGAAAAAAAAAACTTTTTTGGACATTTTCAAAGAATGGACCAGGCTGTCTGTTGATATAATGCTAAGAACAGTTGTAGACCAGAAAGAGTGGAGAGATTTGGTTACACAGGGGGGAACTGAGGATGAGTACATGATGATCAAAAGTAAATGAAGACACCTTGATACGTTTCTTACAACCAAGAGTATTTTCTAGTCAGAATTAACAACGTTTTTTTTTTAAACAGAGAACTGCTAACTTTAAACAAAAATCGTTTAACACGGACGTTACAAGTCTTGTTACATGTTGTTCAACTCCCTCCACCCTTTTGGTGTTTCCCAATCCATTGAATCAGCTGAATTAAAAAAAAAAACAAAAAAAAAAACAGCTTCTATTGGCATGTCTCCACACGTGTTGAGCATCCTTCAAAGCCAACTTGCTTGAATCGTCTTCAACGCTTGTTAAGTAGGTCAGTATTGATCTCCCGTGTGAGGGCCACGCTTGGCTTCCAGCAAACGATCGACATTCCAGTTCCATGGTTACATGCGCCTGTCACACTCACCGGTGTCCTTAACATGTGTCTTGGGACTTCTGCGTCAGGTGATCCTCGAC
>JADKLZ010021311.1:0-15049 GCA_021533235.1 Biomphalaria straminea | reverse complement strand
AACTAGAAGAGATACGAAAAATATTTTTTCACCATTAAATGCGGCTTGAAAAGTTAAGTTGCAATGGCTAGTTTTAGTTTTCTAAAAGCAAACCTTTTATTTTATAAAATTAATTATGCAAGCGATTTTTTAATAACAAAACACCAATTCTAAAACAATTACGTAAACGTAAGGGAGGAAATGTTACTATAAGAAATGTTCTATATATGTAGATATCACCCACATTTTTTAAAATGAACTTTTAGCAGCGGCTTTCGTGTACTAGCGTAAAGCCTTGAATTGACTTGATTCTAAACTAATTTCTTAATTTTTTTTAAAAATCTGATTTTTTTAAAAAAAATTGTTTAGTGCCCCCATTAGAATGAAACAAGCATATTTTTGTGCGTTTTATCTGTTGGTTGGTCTGTCCGTCACGGTAAGAAAAAAACACTAAAGTCTTTTGATAATATGATTTAACCTTTAGAGTTCTTTCAGAAATATTGCGATAGTTTAAGGATGGGAGCATACAGGAATTGAGCCAGGGACTTAGAAGGAACATCCGAAACATCTTGCGAATAGGCGGATCTGACAGGGATCCGACTTCGACGGGGGCCGCCTCTGAGTTTGTGTATCACACAAACTCTCTTTGTAATCTTGTTTAATTAGTCTATTTATTCTGAGTCTTTGTGCCTGTGGAGTATTACCGTACCAGCAGGTGATGGCAAAGTTAATAAGACTGCTGATGGTTGCTGTGTAGAATAGTTTGATTATCGTTATGTCTATGTTAAATTTTCTTAGCTTTCTGAGATAGAAGAGTCGCTGGTTAATTTTCGTGTATAGATTTTGACAGTGTTCACTCCATTTCAGTTTGTTGTTGATAGTTGTGCCTAGATATTTATATTCTTGTACTTGCTCTATGTTTTGGTTGTCTATCTGAATTTCTGCAATATGGTCTTTGTTTCTCCTAAAATCAATAATCATTTCTTTAGTTTTCTGAACATTTAAAATTAGGAAGTTATTCATACACCATTGGTAAAAGGTGTTAATTGTTGAATGGTACATATTTTCGTCACCTGCAATTAGGCCAATGATTGCTGTGTCGTCAGCGAATTTTATGATGGGAGTGTCAGCTGATAAGCTCTGAATGTCATTTGTGTATATGGTATACAATACTGGTGACAGGACGCACCCCTGCGGCGCTCCAGTGCTAAGTTCTCTCGTGCCTGACACATGCCCGTTCACTTTTACATATTGTGGGCGTTTGATGAGAAAGTTTAAAATCCAAGCTTGTATGTTTTTGCTAACGTTCAGTTCAGATAGTTTTTGTATCATGCGATGTGGTTGGATGGTGTTGAATGCAGATGAATAATCTACGAATAATACTCTGGCGTAGTGTCTCTGGGTTTCAAGATGATGGTATAGACAATTCAGCATAAATAGTATTGCATCTTCTGTACTTCTTGACGGTTTGTAAGCGAACTTGTGCGGATCGAGGCGTGTTTCGACTTCTTTCAGTAGATGTTTTAAAATCATTTTCTCCAGGCACTTCATTGGAATTGATGTAAGTGCTACGGGACGTAGATCGTTGTTGGAAGCAATAATCTTCGTTTTGGATACTGGAATTATTTCAGATGTCTTCCAAATGGAAGGTATTTTGTGCGTTTGCCAGGACTTGTTGAAGATAGCACAAAAAATATAAGCCAGTTGTTCCGCACATAGCTTTACCAGTTTGCCACTTAATTTGTCGGGTCCCGAGGCTTTAGAGGTGTCTGCCTGTTTGAATATTTTAATCACTTCTTGTTTATTAAACAGTTCTTGAGACTGGATTACATTGCTGTCTTCAAATGATGCCAATAAATCATTGTGGTCTTTCTCGAAGTTGAATCGGCTGTAGAAATCATTTAATTCATTGGCAAATTTGTCATTGTCGGCGACGCACATTGGTTCGCGCTTTGGTACGTAGCCAGTAATTTGTTTCAAGCCGCTCCAACAAGCTTTAGAGTTATTTTTCTTGAAAGAGCTTTCAATTTTTTTTCCTGACATTATAAAATAGGCCTATAAAAAAAGTCATGAAAATATCCCGAAATTATTAAAATCTTCTGAAAAGTGATGCAAATCTCCCTAAAACAGACAAAATGCACATTTCGGGGTATCATTCAATATGGAAAACGCAAATTCTACTCGCGATTAAAAAAAAACGAAATGGCACTGTAAGTTTCATTTAATAAAAATGTAATAATTAGGCGAATTTTAACCAAAACAAGAAGATCAAATACTTAATTTACTTTAATAGTCACTGGTATACAAAAATATATATAGGCCTCGATTCGAATGTTTATCGGCTTTTTGTTGGAAAACTACTATCTACTGTTGATGACCGTAAAATTAATTTGACACTGATTTTGTACTTAGTAAATTATAAATAAAATGCAAAGACGAATTTATTTTCTAATAAAAAATCTTTATTTTCACTTATTATCCTTATCACAACCAAATTTAGGCCCCGCGCAATCCGTTTCGCATGGGGCCCCCAAATCTGTTGGACTTGCCCTGGCTGGAGGTCACTCGCCAAGGCCGCGGGATACACATTTGAGACCAACCAGTGGCGTAGCAAGGTATCCGTGGGTCCGGGTTCAAGAATATGTTGGTGGGCCCCCTACCCCAAGTAAGTCGAATGTTTAGTATGACAGAACAATTGAGGAATCTGAATGTATGGGTATGTTAACCAAAAGACATTCCAATACGTTCTTCTTTATGTGGATTTTCCTTCTCATTTTTCAACATTCCAAACACTGACTGCGCTTACAATTCTAATTTTTCTTTAATTGGTGCAGCTTCCATGCGTTTTTTTTTCTTTGAGAAACACAAACTGCTTTGGTGCATCAAAACATCTTAATCTCATTGTTGTGAGAGCATCATTCCTTGATGACCACATTGTGGACAAAAGTATTTGAGTATATTATATACATTGCACTTCCTAGTGTATTTAAGACGCGCCCATCATGTGAGCAAAAAATACCAAGTTCTTGAACACAGCTGACGGAATCATTTAAAACCAAGTTTAAGTCGTGGTTAGCATAATAAATATAATGCACGAGCGGCTTCTTTTGATGAAGCATTACCCGAAGACCATTGTATGTCCTACTATCCACTTATAGTGGAAGCACCCAACAAGCACCATCATAACTTTAGCCTCGCAGGTTTAAAGATAAATTGGGATTATTCATTAGTTGGAAAATTTGTCAATTCTCACAAAAAAGAAAAACGAACAACTAAAAATGATTCTCTAATTGCTATTTTTGGGGTATTCCGTCATTGAGATCACAGAACAGTTTTTCATAATCATGCTAATTTGATCAACTTTAAATTTGTCTTGAGTGCTCTCAACAATAAAAGGGGAAAATGTTGCGGATTGGACCTCTATATAGTAGTCAGAACTTCATTACCAAACAGGTCTATTATCTCGTTTTGAATCTGCGGGGCTTTGTTTTCCTGTCAGATTTCATATATTCATAGCAATAAGGACTAGTCAGTGTTGTTTTTTTTTTTTGTAATACTAAGCATTGGTCAGAGTTCCATAAACGTATACATAATTATATACCTTTGTATAGATCAGCTGTATGGAGAACATCGTTCTGACCACGGCTAATGCCCAGGCATTCATCTCCGAAAGACACTATTCCATGATCATATTTTTGTAAAAAAAAAAAAAACAGGTCCGATGGTGTTAACTCTCTCTAAGAACTTTGAACAAACACTGCATCGGTCAGAGAAAGAGAATGACACTATTCCATGAAAACTTTGTCATCTCTCTACCTTCTAAATCTTTCTTATAAACCTGCTCTCCAATTTTGGTTTGGCAATTCATTGTAACAGAACAAACACATTCATCTTTTACGCTACATATGTAATTTACTCTGGCGTTTCATTTGCTTCCTATATATATATATATATATATTTCATCTCCTTTAAAAAAAATCTTTTCTAATGATTACTTGAAGTTTTTTTTACACAATACAAAGACAGCAAAACAATGTGATGAAGACTTCTGAGGACGCTGTTGTCCTAAATGAGTGTTTTACACTATTTCAAAGTATCTACTTCATTAACTCGGACTCAAAAGTTTAAGATTTACAACTATTAAGATGCTTTTTTTTTCACTCTTAGGAATCCTTGGGCCTTAGGCTTCTTTTGTGGGCATTTTTCTTTTCCATATGTAATTTTTTATTTGTAAGTAATAATCGCAAAGACATACTACATAGCTATTGCACCCATCAGAGACAGGAAATGACACAGGATTACATATATACATATTAAGGATATTATTACAATTATTTAATTTTTTTTTGAATTATAAGGACATGCATTAAATAAAGAATTTTGATATAACACATTATTTATATACAAAAAAAAGAAACATATTACGCTTTGAGAAAATTGAATAATTAACATTGTTTCGAAATTTTAATTTCTGAATTAGTGTCATTCGTAAGTTTTCGCGTGGGCCCCAACTAGTTAAGAGTCATGGGCTCAAGTGCAATGAACCCCTTTGCGCTATTGTTGATAGTCCACAGGCTGTGGGCCCCTAATGGTCGTGGGCCCGGGTACATTGAACCCCTTCGCGCCATGGATGCTACGCCACTGAGACCAACAGAAAATCCGCTGCCGAGGACAGACGCAAAAGGCGAAGAGAAAATTAAATCGACCACCTGCGGACAATAGTTATGCTTGCCTTAGTTGTGGCAAAATATGTAGGTCACAGTTGGGGCTGCGCAGCCAAGAGAAATACTGCATTTCTCACTGATCTTGGCACTCGAAGTCAAGCTTTATTATTATTGTTAACACATGCTTTCCTATATATATATATATATATTGCAGTAAATCTAAAGCAAGGACTCAACGGAAGGAAGAATGTAATAATAGACAATGTATTTAGGCCTACAGCTATCAACAAATAGTTAGACATGGACTTCAGCTTAAGTATCAAGGGTTCCACGACAATTCGTCACTGACATTTCGTTCACCGACAAAACGTTCACGACTTTTCGTTCACGCGACTATTCGTTCACCAGACATTTCGTTCACGCGACTATTCGTTCACGCGACTATTCTTTCACGGACTATTCACTCAAAGACAACTTGTTCACCGACAACTTGTTCACCGACAGTTGGTTCACGACAAATCGTTCACGCGACAAATCGTTCACACGACAAATTGTTCATTCACGGACAAATTGTTCACAGATAAATCGTTCACTGGATAGTAAAATCTATATATATAATTCTCAAAGTCGATAAGTTCAAAAGTTCAATCGACAAGTAAGCAACAAGTAAGCAACAACAAGTAAATGGGAAGATCCCATGGCGCAGCATGGTGTGAATGGAAAATGGTGCATCCCAATCCGCACTATTTTGTGAATGAAAGTGGTGTATATAATTTGTCATAATATCAAAAGTATTTCCAGATTATTGTGTCGTAAGACTATTGAAACTAGAACGACAACAATACACAGATAGAGTCTACTCTCATGTTTGACTTTAGAAATACTTTAATGAATAATATCACAAATTACGCACATTCGTTCATTAGACAAGATTACGAAAGGTAACTAATCTCTCTATTCCTAGATCTACATCTAACACTCGAATTAAACTCTACGATTATAGAACTTCTCTTCGCAAAGATAGTTTTATGCTTTAGCACATGAACATACTAATTATAGTCCATTCATTTCATATTTTAATCATATTAACATTCAAATTTGTTTTTCTAAAGCATTGTTACGTGAGTGCAACTCTATTCCTAACATCGCTTAAATTAAGGTCAATCAGCCATTGTTAGCTCCATTCATAGAATTTTTTATTCATGAATTCACGCATTCGCTTTACTTATAACAAGTAAATGGGAAGATCCCAACAAAACCAACACCCTGTATGGCAGTGCTGAACAACTAAAGAAAACAGCACACTGAAAAAGAAAAGAAAAGATGGCCTACATATTGAAAGTAAAAATGTTACCTATAGTAAAGTGAGGGCCCATTTAAATGTTTCAGCTTGCTTGTAAGATCTCTTTTTTTTAAGTATAATTTTTATCACATACTATCCTCATTAACAAAATATTAATAAAGAAAAAAAATCTTTTGTTTTTGGAAATATCCAGTGAAAGATTAGTCTGTGAACAATTTGTCTGTGAACGAAATGTTAGTGAACGATTTGTCGCGTGAACGATTTGTCGTGAACCAACTGTCGGTGAACAAGTTGTCGGTGTACAAGTTGTCAGTGAGCGAATAGTCCGTGAGCGATATGTCGCGTGAACGAAATGTCTGGTGAACGAATAGTCGCGTGAACGAAAAGTCGTGAACGATTTTCGGTGAAAGAATTGTCGTGTCCCCAGTATCAAGTCCCATGGAGTAACGTCTTAAGTTCTAAGTCCTACTTAACACTAGAACAGACCTCTGACACACTTTCCATTGTCGCTCCAGGTCCTCCTATCAGTTCCCTGGTATCACGCAGGATGGCACTTAGCCATAGACAGTTCAGACTCCCTACTAACCGTATGATTGTCAAAAGAGTTGAGCCGAAGGCTCTTCGAAATTCTAGGCTTGTAAGCCTGCTTGAACCAACCGTTCTGTCTGAAAGAGGTCCAAATCAATGTCTATGTAAAACATTTCTATTTTTATACTGGGCTTTGTCCGGGAGGTGGGGTTGTCTACGAAGATTTGATTTGTGAAATTGTGAACATATAATATTTACAAAAGAATTTTATTAAATTTTCACTACATTCACTATTTTAACTGTGAATAGACCTTATTTTTAATAACTAAATAAAATTAGCTAAGGGAAAGTAACCTTTTTAGGGATTACGGGCACGACATGACCTAAAGTGTGCCGATGTGCCAAAAACTCAAACTCTTTGCTATTTCTATTTTATTATTTTTCTGCTCGTGTTGAACGGTGCTCTGATGCGCACCATTAGTGTCGGCGCGACAGCGAGATATATTATGCAATATATATAGGTCAGCTTACAAAGACATTAAAATTTACTAGTTTGGCTGCGCTCTCATACATTTAGTCTGCTCTTCTGTTTTCAAGTTACATTTGATTTTACTCTCTAATATATTTACAATATGGACGATACAATAATAATTAGTTGTTTGTGTAAGGTTTTCATTTCATTTATTTTTTAATTTCCTTTGTAAATCTAGATATATATCTAGGACAATGTAGGAGTAATTTACAACTTGGCATGCCTACAACTTAATAAACAAATCGATAATTAGATCTACTTTTATCGCGATAAAAAATGAACTTATAATAAAATAATACTTTTTAAAATAGATTAGAATTTAGATTATCATAGATAGATCTAGATCTAAATCTAGAGTCTAGAGTAGACTTGACTTAATTTTAAACCTAAAAATTAGTTAATCAAACTTAATCATGATAATCTGATAAAACTTCAAATTAAACTTCTAATTAATATTAATCAATTAATCTAATCCAAATTTAGATCTAAATTAGTAAATATATTATTAGATATCTAAATCTGGCAGACTTGGACTTGGCTATCTATACTAATATTAAAATATAGCCCTTCCGTAAAGCCTACTAAAGCCGTAAAGGTTGGGTCTTTGAAAGTGTAAGGACTACTATAGCTCTAATTTAATTGCACACTTTGTTCGTATGGAACGTCTAATCGGCTTCAATTTTCAGAGTGAGAGAGGAGACATAATATTAGTAGTGCACGAGTGTTTTACTTTTTACTTGATTCTGTTAATTAAGAACAATTACCATACAATTATATAAGGCGGACATACTGTATTGTTATTGTTACAGCGTTAGAGACGGTTGAGCCCGTTAGCGTGATGAGTTTACAGTACATATAGTAGGTTATACCCTTACGGCCCCACGCATGACGCTAGTCGAGAGCCTCGCCCTCTGATAAGTAAACAAAGACCGATTTTAAATCAACGTGGAGACTAGATCTAGCTGTGAAGCATAAGGATAAATCAAGGTGAGGTCAAACTCAAGAGGTGTAGAATTATTCTTTTTTACTACCCGGTAGTGAAGGAACTGGGTAATGGACTTAAGGCTATTTTTAAGTCTGATGGCTCATTGGCTAAAAGAGACTATTTGAAGTTGTGGAGGGTGGGAAATGGTGCAATGGGTGGTGTTCTTACGCTATATGTTTTTAGATATATTTTCTTTGATCTGCTCGAACCTTCCATCAACCCGATCGAGCTTACTAACTGGGGAAAAATCAGAGGAAAAGTATGTGTGGCGATACCTACTCTGCACCTCTTTAACCCCTAACCTCTTTAACCTCATATTTAATTTTAAGAAGCCTAGTGATACATTAAAACCGATCAATTTTTTTTTTAAAAAAAGGACAAGGAATTCAGAGATACCATCAGTTTTTTTTAAAGGTCAGACAGTTACATTGCTATAAAAATCCAAACTTGAAAATTGCTGCTAGTGGGCTTAATATTTTCGAGCTTTACTATAGAGATTCCAGATCAGTAGATCTAGGCACTTCAACAAAAAAAAAAATGTTTTGATCATATTGACAATATTCAATGTTGATTATTGTTTTGTAATTGAAATCACATTAAAGAGAGCTTGATTTCCCATTTACAAAAATATCAAAATTACTTTTCTATGATAAGTAGAAGGGAAGACCATGAAGTTATGATATTTTTGTATTTTTTTTTTCTAGTCTAGATCTAGAGAGTGAGAGTCTAGATAGATCTACTCTAGATCTAGAGAGTGAGAGTCTAGATAAATCTACTCTAGAATAATCTAGATCAAGTTATTAATCTATTATTTTTAAAAATTTAGATAGTTACATAGTTTTAATATAAATTTATGATAGTAGTCATCTAGATCTAAATCTCATCCCCACCCTCCCTAGCAAAAAAAAACATTAAATAGACTGTGTTTGACTGATTTTAACAACCTGGTTAGATAGACCTAGTGGGCCTACACATGTTGTTAGGGTTAGGATGGAAGTTGTTCATCTCTTCTTCTGGATATATACCCACACAGCTAGACTGATGTTTGGTCAGCATGACGTAGTCAAGGAACATAACAAATTAACATATTAACTAACCCACTCAACGTTGAAGACAAATTGAAAAAAATGTGACTGCCATTGCTGCTCTGTATGTAATTTGCATAAATTTAAAGTTTCATTTCTATTAATATTAACACGTCTTGTCTTTTTAATAAAAGGTGCATATTCATATAGGTCCTATTTTTTAAGCACATTATTATGTTTTAAATATAAACATTAATACATTCTTTATGCATATTAAATAGGTGTACTTTTACTATTTGGCCAACTATCCGGCAGTGATATTTGTCCGGAGCCAAATATGGCTGAATAGTGAAAAGGGGCCGAATATTCGACAGAAGTCAGAGCCGAAGTGACTATCCGGTGCACCCCTAATATATGAAAATTATTAATTTTCTTGTATTTTAAAGTTTATAATTAATTTATTAGTAGTTAAAAGTTAGTCATTCCATCACTAAGTACCAGCACCAATTTTTTTTTACAAAAAAAGCTCTATATATGTATGAAAAAAAATCTTTTTTTTAGTTGTTTAAATGGCATTTTCAGATAAACTTTGATGGCAGCTAAAAATAATTTTGCTTGTATATTTTCTCACAGCATAAACTCTGACTTAATCCAGCTGAAAAGTAAGTGGTTTCTGTGACCTCAAAATGTGAAGTTCCTTGTAAGCAAGTAAATACATTGAAAAGATAATCTACCAAAAGTGACAAGAGTACCAAACCAATCCCAGCTATGTTACCTAGTGTTAAAAATGCAAGAAAGTCTCGCTACCCGTCTGGCTCACCTGCAAGAGCCTGTGAAGATGCACAAATATTAGTGGAATGGCAGGTAGGAATAGGATATATTACTGGGAAGCTAAAATGTACTCTGGTATTTTACAAGATATGACCTTTAGTTGATTGGGGAAGCAATTTTGCTAATATCTGGGTTACTATCATAAAGTTGTTTTATATCTTTTCTTCTTATCTAAACATTGATTTATACAAAAAATTTAGTATTTCAATTAATCACTGACATTAGACTTACTTAGACTTAGGTCCTCCCGCGCCGTTCGGCGCATTGGGCGGCAAGCTGTCTCCATAATGATCTGTCATTGGCAATGTCTGCAACCTCCTCCCATCTGGTGTCCACTGTTCTGAGGTCCTCCATGAAGGTTTGACGCCAAGTTATACGAGGACGTCCCTGTTTGCGTTTTCCTCGTATTGGCCTCCATGTCATTGCAGTTCTTGGTATGCGTGGTTCATTTTGTCGTAGAACATGTCCCGCAAACCTCATGCGACGTTCTGTCACAATCTCACTGAGTGTTCGACTCCCAGTTCGGCATAGGATTTCCCTGTTTGAGACCCGATCTGTGTAACTGACTCTCAGAATCCGTCTCAGCCATTTTTGTTGAGCCACATTTAGTCTCTTCTCAATTTTGACAGATGACTTCCATGTTTCACATGCATATGTTGCAGTTGGAATGACAATTGTGTTGAGAAGGTGTATTTTTGTCTCGAGTCCAATGGCTTGGCTTGTCCAAATAGGCTGCAGCCTTTGGAAAATGCTCCCTGCCTTTCCTATTCGGCACACTATATCATGGTATGCATCCCCATCATTTGTTATGATGCTGCCAAGGTAGGTGAACTTGTCCAACTCTTCAAGTGTTGACTCGCCAAGTCTAACAGGGGTACCCCTTGCCTTATATCCCACTCGCAAAATTTTTGTCTTATCCAAGTTTATGCGGAGGCCAATTTTGGGTGCCTCTCTATCTAGGCTCTCCGTCATTTCTTGTATACTTTTATTTGTAGCCCCGAGTAGTGCAACGTCATCGGCGAAGTCCAAGTCCGTCATTCGGTTTTGTTCACACCATGGAATACCAAAGGCAGTCTGGTTCATTGCTTTCCTCATTATGTAGTCGATGGCTAGGAGGAAAAGGAAGGGAGATAAGATGCACCCCTGTCTCACACCTGTCTCGATGCTAAAAAACTCTGTTGTTCCTTCTTCTGTTTTAATGCAGCAGCTAGACTGACTGTATAGGTGTCGTAGAATCTGGACAAATTTTTCTGGGATGCCGTATTCTCTAGCTATTTTCCATAGTGATTCTCGGTGGACACTATCAAATGCTTTCTTAAAGTCTACGAAACTGATCGTTAGCCGTTGTTGGTACTCAAGACTTTGTTCTATGATATTTCGTAGAACGAAAATCTGCTCTGCACAAGATCTGCCTCTTCGGAATCCTGCTTGTTCTTCTCTGAGCCTCTCATCTACAGACTGTTGAAGCCGTCTCAACAAAACAGTGCTGAAAACTTTGCCCGGGACAGAGAGGAGAGTAATTCCCCTCCAGTTGTTGCAATCTGCCAGGTTGCCCTTTTTTGGAAGCTTTACAATGACTCCTTTTTGCCTGTCCTCAGGGACTTTTGAAGTTCGCCAGCAGAGATTTAAGAGATCAGTCATTCTGTTAACAATGCACTGACCTCCATGTTTTAGCATTTCTGCTGACACCATGTCCAGCCCTGGTGCTTTGTTGTTCTTTAACACTGCAATGGCCACGGTAACTTCCTCTGCAGTTATTGGGTCTGTCTCGACCTTGAGATCATTGTCCGGAGAGGGGTCCCTGAATGTGTAAGTCAGGTCTGGCGAAGGTTGGTTAAGGGTCTCTTTAAAGTGCTCGATCCATCTTGCATCCTGCTCTTCTGTCGTTAGCAAAGTTTTGCCCTGCTTGTCTTTAATCGGTGCTCCATGTCCACTTTTTGCTCCAGTGAGATCTCGGACAATACGATGGAGCGTTTTTGTGTCGTTTCTGCTTGCGGCTGCCTGCGCCTCTTGACCCTTCTGTTCAATCCAGTCACGTTTATCTCGCCGACAGCTTCTCTTTACTTTCAGGTCTGCTTCCCTATAAGCTTCTTCCGCTAGGCTGTGATCCTGTGTTTCATTTTTCTGATCTCGTCTAAGTTTGGCCTCTTTCCTCTCATCGATCAATTTCCATGTTCTGTCTTGTATCCACCGTTCCTTGTATGAACCTCGCCTCCTTCCAATAATTTCTTCGGCGCATTCAATAGTGGTATCTCTAAAGTTGGTCCACTCGTCTTCAAGGGTCAGTATATCTGCAAGAGCCTCGAAGCGGTTCTGTAGTTTCAGTTGGAACTGGGCTGCAGTATTGCAGTCTTTAAGCTTGTCTACATTAAATGGGCGGGGTCGTGTGGTTCGTTTTGGTTGGCGTTTCAGTCGGAGCTTACATTTTCCACTGACAAGGTAGTGGTCTGAGCTAATATCCGCTCCTCTGCGGGTCCGCACGTCTAACAGAGATGACCTCCATCGTTTGGAGATGCAAATGTAATCTATCTCGTTGAAGGTCTCTCCATTTGGTGACCGCCATGTTTTTTTGTGAATTTGTTTGTGCTTAAAATATGTGTTTCCAATTGAAAGGCTGTTGGATGCGCAGAGAGAAATCAAGCGTTCGCCGTTATCACTGATGTCTTCTGCAGAGCCATATGGTCCCATTACGTATTCAAAGCCAGTTCGGTTAGGACTGATTTTGGCGTTGAAGTCTCCCATCAGTAGAATAAGGTCATGAGTGGGTGTTTCATCAAGTGTGGTTTGAAGTTGATTATAGAAATCATCTTTGATGGTATCCTCTGCATCCTCTGTAGGGGCATATACTTGGATGATAGTAATTTTAATTTGGTTTGTTTGGAGTCGAGCTGTAATGATGCGGTCACTGACAGGCTTCCAAGCAATTAGTGCTGAAGCTGCTATTTTAGACATGATGATTCCTACACCACCAATGTGCTCCTTCTCGTGTCCTGAGTATATTATGGTTTTGCCATCATTAACTGTTTGCCCACTTGATGTCCACCGCATCTTGCAGATTCCAAGGATGTCATCACTGACATATATAATATATTATTTTCAATGGATGTGGTCACCAAGGTGACTAAAATTGTATTCTGGTAAGCAATCTTACAATGTTAGTGGTCCAATAAGTAAAAGTAAAGCTCCTCTTTCAGACCTTGTGGTCTATTGGGCAGATGATGTAAAGGTCTGTGGCCTTTGGTTAACCAGGGTGACATGTGGCCAGCACAACGACCAATTTTGAGTGCACTACACTAAGTAGAAAAACTTACAATTTCAGGAGTAATAACTTTCAATTGTTCTTAGCTTAGCTTCCTTTTTGGTGGCAAAAGTTTGTAAAATTGCCCCCTGCAAATGTTGACTAATAAAAAAAAATTGTCTACAACAAAATTATGTTGAATTCTAGAATTATTTTTTAAAACCTTTGATTACATTTACATTAGATTAAACTGAAAGTGGACATGTCCGATTGTAAAAATATAAAACACTTTCAAAAAAATGTTCTATCATTACGTTTCGTCCTCCAGAGCTACCTGGCTGTAAATAATTTTTCTAAAGTGTCTTGTTTTTATTTCTGAGACACATTTTTAAACCATTTTTTGTTTCATTGTTTTTCATAAGAAAGATTAAATGTATTTAAATTTGAATTCAGCCCTATCATTTGTCCTACTCCAGTTACTGCCATTGTTCAATGGAAATTTTGTTTAAGTTAATAAATATAGGCAAGCATTTGTCAAAAAATCCATTTCATATTATCTCTTGCAAAAATTGAGACATAAATGAGACAAACATAAATACGTTTGCTTATTTGCAACTATCACACTTATTTTACAACATAAACAATAAAGATTTTGGGAACAAAAAAAAAAATACAAGTCTGCCTTATCTGCATCCTCAACTGGGAAGATCTGGTCATGGAAATTTGAGTTTTAACAGAGAAATAAATAGTTCTGAGAATTAGTTAAGCAAAACTGAAGATTAAAATTTGCCAATTTTAGCTTTTTTTTTCATTGATTGCAACTCAAAGAGGAATAATTTTTCATTTAGTTTTTTTTTACAGGCTGGACACATAATTTTGCTTGGTTTAAAAAACTTAATGATTTGAATTTTTATCATGAGCACTTTTGTTATTACATCTATATCTTGCATAAGACAAGAGTCAAACATTACAGTGGTCTAGTCCTATGTAAATATGAGATATATTTGACCCTCCCTTATTCTCCCTGTTCCTTCTTGTTTTTCTTCACCTTTTCACATTTGTTTGTTGCACGTTAAATCTCTTATATCAGATGCCAGTTGCTGGATGGGAATTAAAAGTGTAGTTTAAGTTTTTAGGACTGGAAGGTTTCTAGTGTTTTCCAAAACACAAGTACCCCTGTGTACTGGATATGAAAGTTGGATGCTGAAGAACTCAAGCCTTAGAGAGTAATTGCTACCAAAAACTGCTGGGTATCAGATTAGGAAAAGAAAATGACTATGTATTTTTACAACTCTGGCTGGTTAAAAGGAGGAATACTTGTTTGTCAAAAGTCAACTTTCATGGTACAATGAAGAGAGCATGAAGGGGAAAAAAAAAACTTTTTTGGACATTTTCAAAGAATGGACCAGGCTGTCTGTTGATATAATGCTAAGAACAGTTGAAGAGTGGAGAGATTTGGTTACACAGGGGAGGGGGAACTGAGGATGAGTACATGATGATCAAAAGTAAATGAAGACACCTTGATAAGTTTCTTACAACCAAGAGTATTTTCTAGTCAGAATTAACAACGTTTTTTTTTTAACAGAGAACTGGATCTGTTCTCTTGCTAACTTTAAACAAAAATCGTTCAACACTGACGTTACAAGTCTTGTTACATGTTGTTCAACTCCCTCCACCCTTTTGGTGTTTCCCAATCCATTGAATCAGCTGAATTAAAAAAAAAACACAAAAACAAAAAAGCTTCTATTGGCATGTCTCCACACGTGTTGAGCATCCTTCAAAGCCAACTTGCTTGAATCGTCTTCAACGCTTGTTAAGTAGGTCAATATTGATCTCCCGTGTGAGGGCCACGCTTGGCTTCCAGCAAACGATCGACATTCCAGTTCCATGGTTACATGCGCCTGTCACACTCACCGGTGTCCTTAACATGTGTCTTGGGACTTCTGCGTCAGGTGATCCTCGAC
>JADKLZ010021309.1:0-20521 GCA_021533235.1 Biomphalaria straminea | reverse complement strand
GTTACTGTTCTTTGATTCATTTGTGTAGTTCTGTTACTGTTCTTTGATTCATTTGTGTAGTTCTGTTACTGTTCTTAGGTTTATCTGTGTAGTTCTGTTATTTTTCTTTGGTTCATCTGTGTGGTTACTGTTCTTTGGTTCCTCTGTTTAATTCTGTTACTGTTCTTTGGTTCATCTGTGTTACTGTTCTTAACCCTTTATTGCGAACATTTTGAAATAGATGTTCAAAAAAATTTTTTTTACGATTAATGTCATCCTATGGGGTCTATAAGATACATAGTACAACTTTTTTTGACAAAAAATAAATATTTTAGAAGTTATAGCTTTGTATCAAATTTGCAACATTGCGCACAAGTGGTTAAATTTTTCATTGTTGCAAAACTGCTACATACCAATAAAAACATTACAAAACATATTTTTAAACAGATTTTAAAATGTTTTTTATGGTATATATTTAAAGTCATTTATTTAGTGACAATAAAATCAGCAGAAGTATATACACTTTGTAGAAAATAATGAAAAAAAAAATTTTTTAAGACATTCCTTTGGTATGTAACATTTATAAAAAGTATTATGACAATAAATTGTATATTATATTATTATTGATGGTAGATTTAATATTATTTAAATGTTGCAAGTAATGTACTAAAAAAAAATAATTATAATAATTCCAATAATTAATGAAAATAGTATTTCAAAAATATTATTTTACAATTTATATAAAAAAATATTTTTTTTAGAAACCAAATAATTATAGTCACAAAACTTAGAATAATGAAATAGTAAATCTCTTGGAAAAAATATAACAGTATCATTCTCTATTTTAATACATACACACAAATGTATAGCTTTAAATGAGATCTCCTATTAATGTGGTAATTAGTCTTGGCCTCGGCTGTTACAAAGTGTTGGATATTGTTTGAAATTTCTGTTGATAAATTAAGTCAAGGGATAATACCTGGGATAATAACTGGATGCAGATCATCAAATGTACTCACCAGAGTTACATAGTTTTAATAATTTTCAGTTATGTCCAAACTTTATTTTGATGCTGGCTTGATCAATGTATGTATTCAGTGGCGGTCGCGACAAAGGGCAATATGAATTTCCAAAATGTGTACCACAGGCCACAATGAATTTGATGAACAGAGTGTATCCATGGCTTCATTATACAGCACAGGCAAGAGTTTTGAGAGACCAGATACTAACCCATTAAAGCCTGGTATATGGCATTCGGGATGTAGATCAAGCGTCACTGATGAAACCGCCTGCATGATAAAAATATTTTTAAAAGCCCTTTAAATAATCAATAGAAGATCTTACTGGCCTGGTTGATTTTGAGTGTTTATGTAAAGCAAATCTCTTTTATAAGCATAATTCTGAAGTTTTTTCAGAAATTATTATTCCATCAAGCTCAAACTTCCAGCAGGTCGACAGAGGATATTGATGGGATGGTTCGAACTTGCGCCATCGCAATGGCACTCCGAAGCACATAACATGATCAGGCAGCCAGCATTTTGTTTTTTTGTTTTTATGTCAAGGTGGTCTCTCTCCCAAAGATATCTTCTATCCATAGGTAGGTCTTGATGGCTCATCTACATCCGCAAAAGATTCATTTGAAGTTACCTAAAATAAAAAAAAAATTAAAAAATTTCAATGAATATTCATTTAATTAATTATTAAAAATATTCATAAATGTAGAAATATGTTGTATATGCATCTATATTCTTTATTCAATATTTTATTTTTACCTGAGTGGTCTTCGTAATCTTTTATGTCTGCATCTTTGACGCTACTTGAGAGCTCGTCGTCATCTCACGCTCAGGATTCCTCTATAGAAGATTTATTTGGATTCAGAGAACCTATACACAATCTTTAGATCTGAAAATTAAAAATGTAAAAAAAAATTAGATCTATAAGGCATTGTTATAAAACAAACAACCAAAATGACAAAAGACTGAAAAGATCAGAGGATCTAGAGTCTAGTCTAAGTCTAGTGAAAATGTATGATTTGTTTTTAATTTTTTTTAGATCTATTCAGATAATCTGAATGTAAACTGTTAGAACTATACATTTAAACTGTCCAATGAAGTGATTAAACACTATTCTAAATTATTTGACAGCCAATAGTACAATAAAAAAGAGCTAGATCTGTAGATGTCTAGATCGACCATTACAGCTGATCCATCGAACAATTATGCTCTTTATGCGCAATGTAGCACATTTACAACATACCGTTTAATGCCTTAGAAATAATAACGTTGATAATAACAGTAAATTTTTTTAGCTTAATTATTTATTTATTATCATTACATTATGAAGATATTTTTTTGATAGTGTTTTTAGGTTATAATATTAAATGGTGATGTAATATATCTTACCTCTAGAGGAAATCCAAATTAGCACAATTTAATTCACTTCTGATGCATAAAACCATGCCATGTTGGTTAAAGAAAAGGAAAACGGAAGTTGCCTATGATTTAATTCGCCTAAAAGTTACGGAAACCACCAATTTTATTACAAAAGAGTTCTAAATAAATAATTAATTCGACTTTTTGGGGTTTGTATCAAATATGCTACATTACGCGATATAGGGTTAAGTTCACCTGTGTTACTGTTCTTTAGTTTATCTATGTGAATCTGTGTTACCACTTTTTGATTCATCTGTGTTACTATGTAGATATGTGTCACTGTTCTTTTTTCATCTATGTAGATCTGTTTTACTGTTCTTTGGTTCATCTTTGTGAATCTTTGTAGTTCTGTGTTACAGTCCTTTGGTTTATGTGTTGTTCTTTATTGTTCTTTAGTTCATCTGTGTTAAATTTCTGTGTGATTCACCTACATAATGATTCTCTGTGTATCATTGCTAGCCAACTATTTTTCCTACTTCCTGTCTTGTTTTGTTTCAGAAACAGCTGACAGCCTATGTAGCTTGGGTCAACTCACAGCTGAAGAAGAAGCCTGGAGCCCATCTTGTGGAGGATCTCAGAAATGATGTCAGAGATGGGGTGGCTCTGATTGACTTAATCCAAGTCATAGGTCAGTGACTTAGCCAATTTTTTGTCTTTTACTATTAATACTCAGAGGATGCATGATTTGTGTCTGTATTTGTGCCCACTAATTTCATTGGTTAGGCTCTCTTTATGAGTACTTGCTTTTGACTGACACCATTTTTTTTTTCTAAAAACTTGGAGGTATTCATTTTAACCCTGGTGCCTGATTACACTCTTCACACACAAATGCCTGATGATTAATTAAGCTAGTCTTGGCTGCCCTCACAAACACTTAGGTAATTGTAACTGCTTGTATGGACCAATGAGATTAGGAACTTGTGGGCTCAATTAAATAGATGTATTGATTATTGTCATTTTAATCTTTTAAGAATTAATGATTTTTTAAAAAAAAAAAACGACCAGTTGGTGTTTGATGATGATCGAATTTGACACCATAATACTGATAATAATAGTACATATTTATCTATATTGCTGACTTTTTTTTTTTTTTGTTATGTTCATTCATTCCCTCACATTCACACACAAACAAAATTAATTTATACTGTAGACTCTTAGATAGTCTGACTCTTCATAATCTGTTGAACACTTCATTATCTAGCAGTGATTAATGCATCAGCCACTCATGTGTTATGAGTGTAATGTGTCATGTCTCCTTTTTAGTAATACGATTTTTCAACTAACACACTGATGTAATTCAAGTAGGAAATGAACGCTATCCATTGAATACAACTCAGTATTGACCAGTCTTGACTGTGAAAATTCATTAGGAAAATATTTTGGTGTCTGTGTCATTGAACTGATTTTAAGACTTCCTGTTCATCATTCCTTTAAAAAGTAGCCTGCGGGGTGTCAATGTGTTAAATAGCGACATAGCGGCTGAGTGGTAAAGTGCTTAGCTTCTGAACCAAGGGTTACTGAAATAATCCACCCAATTCTAATCTGACATAAGTTGGGGAAAGTAATGATGGTTGGTTGTTGTGCTGGTCACATGACACCCTTGTTAACTGTCAGCTGTCATTTGTCCTATAGGTCACTAGGTCTGAGGATACTTTACTTTTTACTCCTTGAAATATGTTTACTTAACTTTAACTAATAATATAAACCTAATTCATTTTATGACAAAAGATAGGTTAATACAAAATATTTTGCTAGGGTGTTTAGAGATTTAGTGTCTCTTTTGAATGTTCACAAATGAAAAAGTAAATGTAAAGTAACTCGTTCAGACCTTGCAATCCATATTTCAGATGATGTAATGGTCATCTTTTCCTATGGCCACATTTGCTGTCCAAATTATCAGTTACTGTTCTTTGATTCATATTTGTGAAAATTTGACACTGTTCAGGGGTGTCCTGAACCCTTCAGTTCATAAACCAATCTCTCAGTCACCATGCTCCATACTACAAACTTGAACTCGGAGACTAAATTAGAAATATAATTGTCAGAGATTTGAATCTTGTGAATGTTTGAAAAAATAAGGAAAATGTTAAGTTTCTTGTACAAAAATATCCTGCATAATGAATAAAAAGCTACTACCACATTATAACAGAAAGTACTTGTAAAGTTCTAATAATAACCCCCCCACAGAAACATGTTTACTTTCTACTCCACTAATGATTCCAATCAATCTAATTGTTTGCCTCAGCTAATGAAGAGATTGAAGGAGTTCACTCTGCACCATCAACCTACTCTCAGATGAAGGAGAATGTGGATAAAGTTTTGCTGTTCATGTCTGCACACAAGATAAAAATGCATCATATCACAACTAGAGGTATGCTCAGCAGAGAACAAGATTGTTTTATTCAGGCAAAATATTGGGGAGGGGGGGGAGTAGCTTTAGTCACTGACCTATAACTTGGATTTTTGTTTTAAACTGTTTTTTTGTAGCACATTTTTTTTATACCAAGCACTATACCAGGTGGCCACCAACCCCACTTAGATCCAGTAAATCTGAAATACATACCTGTATTTATAAAATAAATCTATTATTCATTCAAAGCCATTCAAAGCTTACTTAGAATAATGGAGAAAAAAAACATGTTTTCATAATGGAAAAGGATGCCAACTTTTACTCTTTTTCTTTTTTTATTGATTATTTCATTATCTATTAAGGCATTTTAAAATTTCACTAAACATGTTTCTTGCAGACATTGTTGAAGGCAATCTTAAAGCTATAATGAGGTTAGTCCTGGCTTTGGCTGCCCATTACAAACCTAACAGTGTCAGACACTCATCACAAGCCAATAAACAAAACACAGGGATTGCTGGGATAGCACAGGTGAGCCTTAACATTCTAATTCTGCACAATTCAGCATGTTCATAGGCTCTCCATTAGCACTGTGAGGTCTTAGCATTTGATGTGGTGCAAAACCTTTAGCTGCAAATATAACATTTTGATGCTTATTATAGCAAGTTGCATTATGTTTTCAAAGCTCTCATGCGTAGATCTGTCATCTTGTTATATCATAGAATGTTATGACCTGTAGCTATGAAAAGCATAGAAAGAGTAAGTCATCTTATCATAATCAAACTCTACGGATTGAGACACTCTTCTCTTCCTAAAGCCCTGGACAAAAAACCCTGCAGTAATGTGCTATGCTCCTATATCACCATGTAATTCAAGAGCATGTGATAATGTAAACTCCAAAGATATATAAGACTTGTCCTCTCTGTCCTCTCTTTTGGCTTACAACTTGCAGAATATTAATCAATGACCTGTGCTGCACCAGTTTTTAATATCTTGTTCAGACCTGGGTAGCCCAGTCAGGGCATCATCTCATCTGTTCCCATCTTCTTCTTCTTCTGTTGGAGGGTTCAGATCACTACACCAATATCTGAGATGAACTGCGCAGTGGTTTCCAAGTCAGGTAGCTCTCCATATAGTTTTCTTTCTATTGGGGTGTTTTGGCGCCAGTGTCTTAGACGGGCCTCTTGGTAAAGAGCGCAGTCTTGGAGGACGTGGTCGGCATTCTCTGATGACACTCCACATGGGCAGATATCACTGGTTCCAATTTTGAGCTTCCGGTACATGTGTTGTCGCATTCTGTTGTGTCCGGTCCTAAGTCGAAAGATTACATGTTGATCTTGTCGGGATAGCTTATAGTAAGCATCATCTTTCTTGTGATTTGGATGTGAGCTTGTCCATTTCTCATTTATTTTATTTATAATTAATTTCTTCATTTCTTCCAGGTAGAGTGCAGAGTTAATTTGTGAGCCACTTCTTCCACCCTTGGCGAGTGTGTCAGCCTTCTCGTTTCCCTCTAGTTGAATATGAGCTGGCACCCACTGAACAACAGTCTTTCTGCTGTTGTTGTTGAGTTTTGTCAGTGCTGCTCTGAGGTTTTCAACACAAGAGAAACCAGAGTTCTGCAAGCCATGGATGGTTGTCTTCGCATCGGTCAGCAAGACAATCTGACTGTGTGAGGAAGTTGGATGATTAGCTAGCATGGTAGCAGCTAGTGTTAGTGCTTCCCTTTCTGCTCTGTGGCTGTCAGAGAGCTCTCCATTTGCAATGGATTTTTCTAGTTTTTCTCCATCTGGCCATTCAATGAGAATTCCAGCTCCTCCATTTGTGGTGGCTTTATGGGACGATCCATCAGTGTAAACTCTGATCCACTGATCGCTAGGATAATTGGTTTAAAGAAAACAGTTCACTATTTCCTTGAGCTCTGTTGGTCTGTAGTCACATTTTCTTTTTATGTTTTCAATATGGTCCCTTATAGTAGGAAGAGGGCTTTCGTCCCAGTGTGGAGATTCATTATGTTGTATCGAGGATTTTAGAGTTACTTTTTCGAGTTGGTGTTTCTTTTTTAGGTTAACAGATTCCTGTATGAAATTGGTCCTTTTGAGACGGTTTTTTAGTGCCAGTTTTGTTGATTTTGGTTTTGAGTGGGTGCCTTTCCAAGGTTTCCAATTCGGTAAATTGGGAGAGGATTGTTATTTCTCTTCTTTCAAACTACATTGACTTTATGGGACCTTTCCCACCATTCAAACCATTTTTCTATTTATGTCATTTTAATCATTGCTTGATAAGTATAATACTTTATGCTGTGTATGAACCCAACAATGCTTTCCCTTAGACAATGTATTGTCTATGTTACAGGGTGCTGCGGCTACACTAACTGAGGCCAGGAGGAATGCTTCCAGAGCAGGACACAGATACAGGAGAAGAAGGTTAAATAGCAGATTCACTTTAATCATTGTTCTGATCAATGAAATATGATCATATTTTGCTGTGCATATCTCATCTGTTTAACCTATTATGTCCCAAGAACATTAAGAAGCAGATTCACTTTTAAAAAATACATATCTTATTCTGATCAATGAAATATGATCTCATTTTGCTGTGCATATCTCATCTGTTTAAGCTATGTCCTGACGAAGCTGGTAATTCATTATTGAATTCCAGACTCATATTAAACAATATGGAGTTCTGCTGTCTTCCCCATCCCCCAGGGAGTTATTCTCTTGTATGTTGTCATTTCAGACAAAGAGAAGACAGTTCTGACATGATGTGCAGCGACTCAGATCACTCACAGAACTATGGAACATCACAGAAAAAGTCTACATCCTCGTCTAACCTTTCCCAGAGCCAGCACCACTATCACCACCAGCATTCCCACCACCGCCACACTGATCAGCGGCTGGGGGGTGAAGGGGAGTCGGGTCTGAAGATTGATTGTCGCGCTGAGCTGGAAGGCGCCAGTGCAAGCAGTAGCCCTGTCTCTAGTCACAACGCCAGCCCTAGAGCTAGTCTGTATCTGACTGAGCCATCTTCCTCAATGGAAGGATTGTTGGCAGTAGCTGGAAGTAATAAAGGTATAAAGCCGCAAAGACTTTGAGCCTATACTTTTTAGTTAAAAACTATGTTAACTAGCATACCATGGGACTCTAATGTATATTCATATATATTTGAACTGGATAATGTTTCACAGAAGCTAAATTTTCATTATTAACTCTTAAAAACCATAATTTTTTTCTTATTCTACCGGAATTATTTTTTTTACCCAGAATTTTTATCACATATGCCTTTTTATAAACGTCATACTGTTTTTTCTGTTTGTTAAAACATAGACATGTCCTATATAATTTTGTTGGAAATTGAATGTACTTCAAGATATTTTATCTTTCAGTGTTATAGATAGTCACTGGAAAATAAAATTAGGTAATTTCAGAGATGAAAAAATAAAAATTTTAATCTTTAAAAACTGACTTCCCCAAGTAAAAATGAATATTCCAACAGTCCTCAACCATTAGTATTGTATGAAATATTCAACTCTGTCCAATTATCAATTTAACAAACATAGCTATGTCAAACTTTATCAATATTTACACTTTTAGTGAGGTTTCTTTCTAGATCTACTAGGGCCTGGCTGGGGCGACGCCTCCTTTCATTTACTACTTTTTCTAGATCTAGGGATGTCTAATTCACTACCAGAGTCACTTTAATCTAGAAGCTGAAAATCGTTTTTAGTATAAATTTCTAGATCTATTTCTAGATCTAGATCTAAGTAGTAGTCTAAGTCTAAATTTAAAAAGATATTTAGAGCCTGATCAGCAGTAATACGGTAAAATGGCCTGTCAGCCATGATGTCTGATGGAAAAAATGAAAAATTCACTAGTCACTTACGATAAAAAATATTTAAAATATTAAAAACAGCTTAGATCCACAAAGTATCAGAAGAAACAAGATTACAAAGAGAGTTTGTGTGATACACGAACTCAGAGGCGGCCCCTGTCGGGGTCGGATCCCTGTCAGATCCGCCTATTCGCAAGATGTTTCGGATGTTCCTTCTAAGTCCCTGGCTCAATTCCTGTGTGCTCCTATCCTTAAACTATCGCAATATTTCTGAAAGAACAGTAAAGGTTTTCTAACCGTGACGGACAGACCAACCAACAGAAAAAACGCACAAAAATATGCTTGTTTTATTCTAATGGGGGCACTAAACAATTTAAAAAAAAACAAGATTACAAAGAGAGTTTGTGTGATACACAAACTCAGAGGCGGCCCCCGTCGGAGTCAAATCCCTGTCAGATCCGCTTTGATCTCTCAACGGACGGACAGACAGACAGACGGACAAACAGGCCACACAAAACTAATATACATCTTCCGTGCTTTGATCTCTCAACGTTAGCCTTGTAAAGCCGATGTTCAAGGCAACTGCCACACTTGTTTTATGAGTTGATTACTTTACGAGTAAATACTGGTATGTTACTCGTATGTTGGAACAAAAAAATGTGAAAACGTGTGCAGTATATTAGATTATTAATTGTCTTAAAGTAGGTTTCATTTATATTGCATACTAATTAGGTTTTTTCTCTTTAAATACTGTTTGCATAAAATATTTTTAAAAATTAGATTTTGAGCTTTTAGAAAAAAAAAAGTAGCCGTTGCATCAGAACTTTGAATGCTCTATATTATCGTGATGTCAGATTTTCATTTTCTCTTCTACTTTCTGAGCACTAAACGGGACGGACGGACAGACAGACAGACAGACGGACAGACAGGCCACACAAAACTAATAGCGTCTTTTCCCCTTTCGGGGGCCGCTAAAAATCTGATTTTTTTTTTTAATTTAAGAAATTAGTTTAGAATCATGTCATTTCCGGGCTTTACGCTAGTACACGAAAGCCGCTGCTAAAAGTTCATTTAAAAAAATGTGCATGATATCTATATGGCCCAAGCATTTCTTATAGTAACATTTCCTCCCTTACATTTACGTAATTGTTTTAGAATTGGTGTTTTGTTATTAAAAAATCGCTTCCATAATTAATTTTTTAAATTAAACGGTTTGCTTTTAGAAAACTAAAAGTAGCCGGTGCACCTAAACTTTTCAAGCCGCATTTAATGGTGAAATAATATTTTTCGTATCTCTTCTAGTTTTGGCGCTCTGAGTCTGACAGACAGACAGAAAGTCATTTTAAAAAAAGTGCGTGATATCACATGCCAAGAGCATTTTTTCTAGTAACATTTCCTCCCTTACATTTACCTAATTGCTTCACAATTGATGTTTTATTATTAAAAAATCGCTTGCATAATAATTTTTATAAATTAAACGGTTCGCTTTTAGAAAACTAAAAGTAGCCGTTGCACCTAAACTTTTTAAGCCGCATTTAATGGTGAAAAAATATTTTTCGTATCTCTTCTAGTTTCGGCGCCCTGAGTGTGACAGACGGACATTTTGCACAAACCTAATAGCAGCTTTTTCCCCTTACGGGGGCCGCTAAAAAACATTCAAAATGGCCGCTCTAGCATTTCCTTAAACCATTTTATGGATTAAAAACGTGGATTAGAAATAAAAAAGAACTAAACAGGGAAATAGTGATTGGACGCTGGTAGCGTCATTACGTTAAAACGGCCGGGGGACTGGACGCTGTCAGCGTCTTTACGGTCTTGAAGAGTTAACTAGAGTTAACTAAGTGTTAAAAAGTATTAATGAGTAGATAGGTGCTCGGAGTATCTGAGAATAAAGGCTAACAGACCAGTATACCAATTTTTGTTGCTTATTATTTAAATGGTTTCTATGGCTGCTGTACCTATTTTTGCAATACTTCAAGTCAAAACTTCATGGAGGGCGGAACGTGGACGCTGATCTAAAAAGCTCTAATAATTTTTCTGTAAATTTAACAGTTGTTGTATATTGCTGAGAAAAGAATTACTAACTTTTTTTTTGAAACATATTAATTGATCAGTGACATGCAAATCTATAGATGCCCTCTTTTTTATTCATGGCAGCAGGTGCGGTAATGGTAACTTCCTGTGAAAGTGATGCCATGGTAGACTCTGGTTACACTGAGATTGTTGACTCTATCAAGGACACGCACCAAATGCTGTTCCAGCTCCATGACCTGGTGAGTTCTGTTAGACAACATCACAGAACATAATGTGCATGGAAGTGTCATAAGAAAATACACATAGAACACAGTATGCATGGAAGTATCATAAGCCAATACAAACAGAACATAATGTGCATGGAAGTATCATAGTCCAATACACACACAGCTCAGCCACCTCACCTCCACACAAAATACAATATGCATGGAAGTATCATAGGCCAATACACACAAAACACAATATGCATAGAAGTATCATAAACCAATACATCACAGAACACAATATGCATGGAAGTATCATAGGCCAATACACACAGAACACAATATGCATGGAAGTATCATAGGCCAATACAACTACCAAACAAAAATCTTGTTTGTTGATTTAGCAGGAAATAACTAGCTAAAGTCACATCCTAATTTTTTTTTTACTAGAATTTAGATTTTATTTTTTTTTGTGCAGCTTCTAAATGGAGAAATCTTGTTTGTCATCTAGCAGGAAATAACTATTTATCTAAAGTCACATCCTAAGTTTTTTTTTAACTAGACTTTAGATTTTATTTTTATTCTGCAGCTTCTAAATGGAGAGACTTCCAGTGAACCTCTTGTGTCTGGTGTGGCTCAGAGCTCAAATATTATGGAAACCATTGTAAGTTTCAAATTTGACTTTCTCCACTTTTGTGCAATTAGAAATCAATGGTTAACTTTGATCTTCTAATGCTGAAATCATAAAATTCAATTGTCAAATGTGTGTTGAATGTCAAATCAACTGTACCTTTTAGATCATTGCATTGTTAACACATTTTTATTATTTAGTCATTTAATGACATAAGACATAGTTTTTGGCTGATTCTTTTTGAGCTTATTGCTATTTTCATATCTCACTAGCTTATATTGTTCTTTTTCATTTATTATTTTTAAGTTATATTTTTTTATTTAATACTTTGTCATAACGGTCTTTATATTGTTATAGTGTAATTTTTTTGTAAACACTCTAAGTTATTTAAGTATTTAAGTTATTAATTATACACCATACATTTCTTCTTCAAGTCAGCTTTTTGCTGCTGAGTTGTAGGTTCTTTTGCAGCCAGCAAACATTTAAGTCAGCTGAATTTTGCTAACAGCTAAAAACAAAAGCAGAATTAGCATAAGTTTTCAGTGTCTATTTTTTTTCTCTTTAAATCCTTTTTTTTTTGTTTCAATTGTGTAATTTTGAGGAGTAAACATGCTCATAGAACAATATGCACTATATGAAATCTAAAGATTTGATGTCATGAAATTTCACATTACTGCATAGTAAATAATAGTCTAAAACCTCGTGTCTGTATAAATTTCAGACAATCCTGAAGGCCAGAGTGCTACACAATGAAGAGATAGCTGAGGCGTTGAGGGTAGAGAACAACAAAATCAAAAATGAATGTAGAGAACTCTATGGCACAAAGGTACTCATTTCATTTTATTCATGCCAATGTTTGACGTAATCCTGTTTACTCCCAGGGGAGCATAGGGCCTCTTTGAGCAGCTTTCTTCATCTGCTCCCATGTCATTCCAGTACCCTCAATGCAACAACTGGCGAGGAATCATGTTACTGTCAACCCTTAGCAAGGTCTTAACTAGGATAATATTAGAAGGCCTGAAAGATGCTCTAGACAAAAGACTAAGACCTGAACAGGCTGGATTCCGTACGGAGAAATCATGCACTGAACGCATTGCTACACTACGTATTATCATAGAACAATCTATCAACAATCTATCAAGTGGCCATCTCCTCTATACATGACCTTTGTTGATTTTGAGAAAGCCTTCAACAGTATTGACAGAGACATAATCTGGAGACTGATGAATCACTACAGAATCCCAACAAAATTCACCAATATCATTAAACAGTTATAAAATGACTCATCATGTCAATGGTAAGCTGACCAACCCTTTTCAAGTAAAAACAGGAGTAAGACAGGGATGTATGCTTTCGCCCTTGATAATTTTTACTGGTGATTGATTGGGTCATGAGGCAGACAGTCTTAAATAATAAAAGCGGCATACTGCGGACACTAATACAACATTTAGAGGACCTGGATTTCGCCGATGCCAATGTTTACCTCCCTTTTATATTACAATCCATGAGCAGAGTAGTGTAGTAGAC
Organism: Biomphalaria straminea; assembly: GCA_021533235.1. NCBI lineage: Eukaryota > Metazoa > Mollusca > Gastropoda > Planorbidae > Biomphalaria > Biomphalaria straminea. Next base: position 7,537 of record JADKLZ010021309.1, on the reverse strand, counting down.
CAACAAAGTAAAATTGTCCATTATTATGAATAAATTAGATATTCAAATTATAAACGTCTTTCTCCATTCCTTGGATAGAATCTCTTTCAACTGTTAACTGTAAAAGACTGTTGTGTTTGTCAACTACTATGATGTCTTTGTAAAAAACTATTGGTAAAATATTATAACTTGTTTAAATCATGTTTTTCTTAAGGCTGCCTTACAACAAAGACTTGCAGAACAAGAGAGTCAGCTGTCATCTGTGAAGTCTGAGCTGATGACCTTAGAGTTGGCTAAAGAAACACTGGCATTAGAGACAGTCAGTATTTGTCACCTTTTTTTTTTTTATTGTTTATTTAGCAGTGATTTTGAAAAAAAAAAGTCTTCCTGTGATTCATCGTTGAAATAAAAATGTTTATACCAGCTGTTATTCTTAAGTAATTGGTATTAGTCTCATTTTAACTTGTTGACATTACATTCTTAATGCTAATTTTGGGTGTTAACAATTCTTTGATCAAAAGGAAACATTGAAGAAGCAGTTGAGTGAGCGTGAACAGATTTTGTCTGATGTTAAGGTATGTAATAGTTTGTCCTTTTCTTTAATAGTCTTTCTTCAATAGTGCTGATATTGCTCTAGCTTACTACTTAAAATAGGGGCATGGTGGCTGAGTGGTAAAGAGCTTAGCTTCGGAACCAATGATTTCTTGGTTCGAATCTCAGGGAAACTGGAATTTTTTTTTTTTTAAGTTTTGGATTCTTAACGCTCCTGAAATAAACACCCAATTCTAATGGGTATCTGACATTAGAAAGTAAAGATGGTTGGTTGTTGTGCTGGTCACATGACACCCTTGTTAACTGTCAGCTACTTTCTGTCTTACAAGTCACTTGGTCTGAAATGGATACTTGACTTTGTGCTCCTTTAACTATGTTTATTTACCTTTAACTAATAATACAAACCATATTCATTTTATGACTTAAGGTAGACAACTTTTAATTCATCGAGTCTTGCTGGATAGTATATAATATTTTTGTTATTCTTTCATCTAAGCTCTATTTAAGTGAGGGCTTGAGAGGCTTAAATCTTCTCTTGCCAAATCCCTGGACAGAAACCCTGCTGCCTTGCGTAGTGCATAGGCATCACCATACAGGTTGAGAATTTTTGGTTTCCCAGACCTGTCGAGACGGAGATCAGCAAGTCTGGGGCAGTCAAACAGAATATGAGGCACGGTTTCCTCTTCTTCCCCTAGCGGGGGCACCATGAATCCAAATTTGGCCATAGGCTAATTTTGTTATTAGAATGTAGGGTGTTAACTGTCTCTTTTGAATATACACAAATTAAAACTCCTTTCTAGTTGTATTATCAAGCATATTATCATCTTGCTAAATAGTATTTGTTTATTTTTTGTTTCTACATCAGAAAACCTACGTGAAACAGGTTGACGAGAAAGACAAGTTGATCAGTGATTTGCGGGTAAGCTTATGGAACAGGAATTGAATAATTTGGCATTTTAAAATATATGATAAACTCTTCTTTCAGCATGGAGAAAATTAATTCTTTCTGCTCATTTAAAGAAATTCTTTTTCCACCTTAAATAGCAATTTTTTGGAGTTGTCATATAAGAGTTTATATCACCTATTCCTGCCCACAATTGTTTACAGAGTTTTTGTTTGAGGTTCCCTTTTCTCAACTTTATATCTCCATCAACACTGAACTCAAGATTGTCTTCTAATGTCCTTGTTTTCACCAAAGTTTAAATTGTTCTGTGCAAACACATAGCCTCAATACAAGCCTTCCCTAGTTTTTTGGTTTTATGGTGATTTTACTCAGCAAACAGTCATTCTTGGATAGCCAGAACAGTTCTTTGCACTTTGTTATCAAGTTTAAATAAGTCTTTCCTCCATGTCATTTTGTCAAGCGTTTCTTGTGTAAGAAATGATGTTTCCACTTCACATTTGTTCTGTCCACAGAAGGAGTTGTTGAAACGAGATCATGCAGCCACTATACAGAATGAACAAAACAACCACATAGAGAGGTTGGATCACAAAGTTGTAGACAGATCTGATGTAAGTTTTGTGTAGATTTATAAACAGTGTTAGAGAAAGGATTCCAAATTTAATCTTCGTTTAGGTTTGCTATGCTAGCTGCTGGATAGTCTAAGAGCTGAGCCGAAGCTCTTCGAGCTCTAAGTTTGAAAAAAACCTGTCTGAATCCGTCCGAGATAAAAAAAAAAAAAAACCAGTAAAAAAAACAAACCTGCGGACCACAGGCCTGTCTTGGAGCGACCCTAGTCAATGACTATAGGGCATTGCTGTTTCCAATACCACTGGGTGGTACTGGGGGCCTCCTTCATTGTACCAAGCTAACTGTGCAGGATCCGCCATTGATGAAACGGTCCTTTGAGGAACAGTGCATGGATTCGTGACAGTTTGTGGGAGCTTTCTTACAACCCCGCACAGTGCAATGGGCAGACTCTCGTCTTTCCCGTAGGCACCTCCATGGGAGTCCTGTTTGTTACTTTTTTCGCCTAGCTCACCTCCCCTAGTGAGCTGTTTCCACGCCGGCGCCACGTTGAGGCAAAGTAACTTGCGCAGCGAGTTGCTATGCTAGAGAAAAGTGCTGAAATTAGGATCAAGTTTTCTTGATGTTTAATTTTACCAATGATAGCATTTTTTTTTGGTCTGGATTTTTCATTGACAAAATCTAAAAGTTTAATAATGTACTTTTATCTGTGGTCAGATATTGAAACCCATGGTAAAAACTTTAGGGAATGTAGAGAAATAGAGGATGACATCAAAGAGAAAACAGACAGAATGTGTCAGCTATTGTGATTTTATTTTAGGTGTAGAAATGATTTTAACATTTTACTGCACAGTTTCCTGTCAGTATTTCAGATAATGGACATGCTGATAGCTATGTCATCTAAAAAGAACTCAGGCTAATTTCTCAGCTCTTTCTTTCATAGCACAAAGTAATGGCAACAGTGATCTTCATCATTTTTTTTTTGTTTTTAATATATTAAAAATTCCTAATCTTCCTTTTTGTATTTTCTCATGTTATTTATAGATTTCCATTACTTTGTAAACACATTTCTCCATATTGGTTTCTCTTTTTCTTTTTTTTTTTCTTTCTTAATGAATTTTTAATGTTAACTTGATCTTAGAAATTAAAATGTAAACAAATAGCAGACTACTCTTTTAAGTATGAAAATTTTCTATGAAAGACGAATGTTTTATGTGCATACCATCCTGTCAAATATCTACATAATTTAATCTTGTTTAGCCCTCCAAAAAGATGTTCCTAAACTTTCTCACACTTCTTCTTTTACCTAGGTAGTTTCTAGTGTATATCTAATCAGTGTCTACCAAGCAGTAGTTCTCACTACTTTTTGTATGGCTTCTCTTTAGAAGGCATCTAAGGCTCCTTAAACACTTTATTCAAAAGTGCCTTCACACCATGATGGACATACACTGGCAATACTACCTTAAAATTAAACATGTTCTGCTAAAGGCTGGTGTGGACAGTATAGAAGCTATATTTACCATTCAATAGCTGCACTGGGTTGGACATTTAACTTGTATGGGCGACAAAGGTCTGTCAAAGGCGATCTTTTTGAAGAGCTTAAGGAGGATGGCATAACCTAGTTGTCCTGAAAGTTTATAAAGATCAACACAAGTGCCATTTTGACCTCCTAGCATAGAGGAAAGTAGGCTGGCAGCAGATGTCCTCTGAAAGATACAGTTAGAGATCTTTCACGAAGGCTGTGAGACAAATATTTGAGGCTCAAAGAAAAACACTTGTAGAAGACAGGCCCAGAAAATGTAAAGAAAACTTAAATAGACCCTAGTGGACAACAGCTTTGTCAGCATCTGCTGTAGAAAATATGCAGATCACAACTGGGTGTGTGGCCATGTGAAACACACTCATCCTTAATTTTCAGGATGGAAGACATTGCCATATTATTATTATTATTATTGTTATTAGTTGATTCTTGGTGCTTTTTATTTGTATCTGTTCTATTTTTCTAGTTAGCAGAACTGGAGATACTTAGAGACAATTTCAAACAGGCCAGAACACAAATATCTTTTGAAGACCCTGGGAATGATCTGATGGACTCCCTGGAGAATGGCCTGTCCAGACTGCTGGAAAAGGTCCACATCAATGGCTCAATGACTGGTGTACCAGTGGGGCTCTCATTGGTAAATAGTTACACTGTGTTTATGTATTAATGGTCTTATAGGGAAAAATCTTTATATTTATTCATAGGCTAATTATTTTTTTTTTATAAATTTGTCTTTGACACCTATTAATCCTTGATGATGTTTCTGTGGTCAAAGTAAAAATTTTCATCTTTTTTTTTTTTTAAACTAGTTCTGTCTATTACTTAAAATGTTTAAATATGTAGGTCACAGCTGGGTATGTGTAGCCATAGAGAATATTGCATTCCTCATTATTCTTCAGACTTAAAGACAAGCCTTATTAGTTCAGATTCTAAAGACTTACTTAAACAAAGATGCACCTATTCTGTTTGCACATTGGGCTGCAAGCTGTCTCCAGAGAAAATGGTCTCTAGCAATATTCTGTCCACTGCAATGAGATCCTTCATCAAAGTGTCAGGCTTGAGAGTTTCACTTAAATAATATTTCTTTATATGCTAATAGAATGAAAACAAAGTTCTGCTTTTCTTGTAGCCAGTTGTTATCAGTTTTTATTGCACCTCTTGATGCTTACATGGCATGCTAAGTGCATTCAGGTTCTTAGAAAAATGTGATGTTGGGGTATCTTAAATATTTAAGTGCTCTCTTTAGGTGCTCAGCTAACTCAGCTTACTTTAAATTTCAATTTGAAATTCTTAGTCTACAGCAGTATTTGTACTCCAGCCCCCACATTGAGGTTGTCAAAGTTGTTTGTGCAATGCAGTAAACACACAGAGAAGTGATGGCTTTCATTCTTCTAAATACTTGGCCAATTTATCTTGTTTTCTTTAAAAAATATATAAATGCCTACTATGTTTTTTGTTATTATTTTGATATTTCTTTTAATGTAAATACTCAACTTTGCTTATGTAATAAAATGCACAAATATGTCTGAAATCCACAGAACCCTGGCAAAGTCAAATCACCGTTGTCAAAACCAGCTAGTTCCCCAAGACCAAAGAAAGTCATAGCCAGAGAACCTTTGCGAGTGACACCAAGGACTCCACAACATCGGGTCACCTCAAGCTCTCCAGGTCGAGGCTCTCCTGTTTGGAGAGGAGGAGGGGTATGGTAGTTGCATTGAAAAGAAGCATTTGAAACAATATTATATCAGCAAAGCATTTGAAACACTATTATATCAGCAAAGCATTTGAAACACTATTATATCAGCAAAGCATTTGAAACAATATTATATCTGCAAAGTATTTGAAACAATATATCAGCAAAGTATTTGAATAAATATTATATCAGCAAAGCATTTCAAACAATATATCAGCAAAGTATTTGAAACTATATTATATCAGCAAAACCTTTGAATAAATATTATATCAACAAAGCATTAGAAACATTATTACATCAGCTTAGTTTTTCTCCTTAATTGGTATCTTTCAAAATATGTACAAACAGTTCTTTTTTTTTTCCTCTTTAATTTTTTTAAATCTGAGTTGTTTACATTTGTTTCAAGTCACCCTCAAATACTTGGCAAATGACAGCAAATGTAACTATAGCTTCAAATTAGAAAATTACGTAGCCCTTTGTTTCAAGGTGAAATGAAAGTGTCTCCTTAAAACATTTTTTCTGTTTAGTTCTGCATAAATAAGTTGATGAAATAAGAATCAATGAACACTTGCAGGTTGTCCAGCAGAATGTGACCAGAGGTCAGGTCAGCAAACAATTCAATCCTGCCAGCCTCCCAAGTAAAGGCAGTCCTGGAAGAGGAGGGAAGTCCCAGATTCCTGTCTTGAATGGTCAGTTTCTTTGTTTCATGCTTGGATTCAAAACTTTATTTTTGTCTAAGTGTCTAGCTTTCAACTACTTCACCTAAACCAAGCCAAGTTTATCTCTGTATTACCTTGTAGCTACTTTACTTATTACTAACTTTTTTTAAAAAATTGCTTTTTATCATCATTTCATTTGTTGAAGTGATGGAACATGTACTTTGATGTGCTGTTAGACACTATTTTTAACAAGATGTATCATTTTTTAGTGTCTCTGACTGGGAGCCTTTGTTATTTATCTACCTTCCTGTTCCTTGAACATTGGATTTCATTGTTTCTTTCACACTGCTTTAATATTTTGGGAATATCTTCCTCAAAAGTGACCTTTGAACTATTCAGTTTTTGAAAAAAGAATACACACAAAGAGATTTTTATAGAAGGCTGGCTAAGCAAAGAATATTTCAAATGCTTGACACTTTTTATGATTTTCTAAAAGCATGTAGGCCTATAGGTGATACCTCCAAATTAGTGCAATATAAGTTCCCTTCATAACCTTCATATGCAAACCTTTTTTTTTTCCTTTAGTAATCTTTTAAATGTATTTATTGCTGTTTGTAAAAAAATAAAAAAAATTTCATGGACATAATATGAACTGTGAACTCTGCTGCTATTTATGCTTGTATTTATATCAGTATTTCTAATTGTATTCTTATTTCATACTGTGGTCAATTGATCTTAACATTTGACTGTGCATATTGTGTGGTACATATCAATCAGTGTGGTCAAATTTTATTGGAATAAAGCTTTTCTTATAAGGTTTTAATACAACTTAATGCATTACAGAAACCTTATAACCTTCTTTGCAAGAATCAAATATTGTTCAAATTCAATTGAGTCAAAACTAAATAGATTGTATTATACACTAGTTGGGATTTATTTTTCTTCATGGAAGTAATGAATCATGTAGTTTATCGAAGATTAAAAGGGAGTGACATCCATACCCTCTGGCTGTAATTGGAAAAGGTATTTTCTGAATGAAACATGGGAAACTAGATTTCCTGGATGTAAAATGAGAGTTCATGATTCTAATGACCACCAAATGGGGTCTTACAAAAGTTACTTCTGAATCTCATAGGAAGCCAGTAGTCTTGAAGTAGTAGGGTGTAATATTTAACTGAACCTTTCAAAAGTAGATGTTCTACTGTAGTCATTGTTAACATATGTCAGCGTCACTCTTTTCACTACTCAATTACTCTTTCTCTTCTGTAGATGTCTGTTCTTTGATTAGAAAATTTATTAATGTATTTATGTGTCATTCTCATCACCATTTGAATCACTTACTCTCCTCCCTTCCAATAGATTTCACTGTTTCAGGTAGCCGTGCTAAAGGTACATCCCCGAGCCCGACTGAGCCACTTCCAACTAATGTCATCTACTACATTTCCAACTCTGACAAGCCTTTTACCTGCTTGATTAGGAAAAAGTAAGTCCTAGGTCATGTCCTAGTTTTACATAGCTGGCTTGCACTTCTAGTTTAATTAATCTTCATCTGTACTTATAATAAATTATTGACTCTTTCGATAATGGATTTCATCAAAGTTTATATTCCTGGTATAATTATGAAATAGTAACAAGCATTTTTTTTT
>JADKLZ010021308.1:0-22564 GCA_021533235.1 Biomphalaria straminea | reverse complement strand
TGTCCTTAACATGTGTCTTGGGACTTCTGCGTCAGGTGATCCTCGACATCTTGGGACAGTGTCGTGCATTCTGTGTCTGGGATTTATGTTCCTATAGGATATCGGTCTATTGTTTCAAATAAAACATCAACTGGGGAATGCTTGCTCACCTTGCGTCCTCTCCCACCTGGTGTGTAGGGGTGGGGGAGTAAGGGGATGTCGTGACATCGCGTGCATGCTGTGTGTCCCCTTGGGGGTCACGTGGGTGTGTACCTGGAGCAGATGGTGACTCTTATAAAACACTGGACTCTCTGTTTTGTTGCTATTTAGTAGTGCTCAATATCTACTAAGTTTTTATTTTAATCTACGCGGTCTATAAGCGAGGTAATAGATCTATATTTAGGGATATTCACATTTTTTCTTTGACTGGTCGTGATGAATGCTGGTCTATTAGTTAACTACCGATGTAATAGTTTGTCATTAATTATATAGGTTGGTGTTTTAAAACTAAAGAAGAGACTCCACTGACTTTCTTCTAGGTTTATGTGTTTGCAGTCTTGTATATTTCTTTTTCTGTTTACTGTCGTATGCCTAATGCCTGCTTTATTTTAGTATCCCATCACTCTGCTAGTGGTTAAAGACCAACCTAAACACTGTCGTAAATATATGAGTCATTCTCTCACAGACCACAGGTGTCATACTTAGGGTAATTGGATCTAGGTGTCATCAAGACAAATGATGGTATTGTCTTACTACACCTCATTGTCTAATTGAGCAGCAAGAGTATCGAGCCTTTGTTTTCAGTAAACAATAGGCTCCCATTCATCGTATGCGGCTAATCAGAGAGTGTGTTAGCCTAAAGCCCTAAATATCTGTTGTATTGGCTCAGCTATTGTAACCTACAATTCCATTGTTTTTGACAAATTATTGCAGTCTTCTGGTCTACTTGCTCAACTGTTTTAACGATATTTCTATAGACTACGATTCTTTTCTATTTGTTCTGTTATTTTAGATAGCAGTTCTGTTCTATTTTTTTCTCCTTTTGTGAAATATAGCTATTTATCCTAATAAACGTAAATTGTATACTTTCATCAGCTGGTAATCGACTGAAACAGCAATCACATAATTTGCATTGCAATGTGACCTTATGACCCAAACAGAGGATATGCTTTTAGGTACATCAATTTATAGTTCGCTTCGATGTACCAGTGTACACACAATCCCCCCCCCCCAACCTGCCTGAGATGTGTAGCATAAAGTTTGTTCTCTCGGAGGCCTAATAGTCTGTTTGCGGTTACATCGTCTTTAATTAACCTCTCTGTGTGCCTGACAGATTCTTGCCATGCTTATTAATGTGTGACTCATGACATTCATACCTGGATCTAGCTGATGAGTAGCGTGCCTTGTATGCAGTTCTGCTTGACTGAGATCGTCTGCAAAGAGATTACGTTCTATTTGCTGAAGTTTGAAAAAACTCCTTGGAAATATTTCATTTGGGGCTATCTGTTTTCGATTAGTTAGCGATGATTACTCAACTATTCCAACACCACTATGTTGTTGATTGCTTAGAGAACTTTTCTTTTTCGTCTGTCTAAGGTAAAAATTTAGGCTGTGTTTTTTGGTCAGCTGACCCAGTTGCGACCTGCATTGTTTGCCACTTCTGATGCAGACAAATCTGTTTTCCGACAGGATTTTAACTTACGTTCTCTTAAAGTGGGCTGTGTAATATACTACTTTTTTTTAAATTGAAATTATTATCTAGAAGAGTTCTGAAGCGTTTCAAAGAGTATTTTTTGTCCAGAGTTCTATCAGATGCTGTGTTTGAAGAGTCACCAGTGTTGTGGATTGAGGACTGACTAGTGAATATTATCGTCGCTTTGGACACGGGGCTAAAATATTCATAGATTTTAGATGTGGATTAGCGAACACTGATCAGTCTCTATGACACTTGGTGCTTAGCGGTCAGTTTTCCTTTTGGATTAAAATTTAATATTCCTGGATCTGGATATGGATTAGCTGACAATGACAAGTGCCTGGTCGAGGTACTACATCAGATACAATGGGAAATTCCGGGTAATTTGAATCATTTGTCTTGAGTGTTTATAGTGTCAGCTCGAACACATTGTATCTTTAGTCACGAAGCTACATTATTTTTTTTTGTTCAGTGGGTCGCGTGAAGTCTGATACAAGGGGCCAATCATAAATCACGTCACTCTCTAAAGGGGAGGGGGGGTTGAGAAATGTGATACATTGTGGGAGAGGGGGTACGCGATTTTGTGACGTCACAAATTTAAAAATTCAGAAAAAAAATACAAATATTTTTTATTTTTTTTTAACGACAACGAAGTCCTTGTAGTTTTGGAAAACGCAGGTGAGGAGAGTGTGGAATGGATAGATGAAGATCTCATTGAAGACAATTTAATTTTCGAGTCAGCTCCTCGAGCAGAAGAAGAAAATCTTCCTGTGATGAGCACGTGAAACCTCTTTCCCTCTTTGGAAAAAAAAATGATGAGAAATAAATAATTTGAAATAAATATTTTTATTTTATTTTGTGAAGTGACGCAGAGGGGGGAGGGAGGGGTCAAAAAAGTCATTTTTTGCGTGACGTCATTTACGAACGACCCCTAAGTACATAGCCTCTGCAAATCTCATCTCTAAAAATACTTTGGTGAAAGTAAATGAAAGTAAATTAGATGTTGTATATAGTATTCGTATACCACTGAAATATTTCTCTATTATTACACACAGACACGCACAGAGAGCTCTCATGGACATAGAAAAAAACAAACTAAAAATAGCTTTTTGTCAAGTTAACTTTCTTAATGGATGGCCCTTGAAGGTGTGACATCTTTAATGTAGAGGTGTAGGCCAGTAGTTTCACGTCTTGTTCTGTATACCTATAGATACATTTGACATGCTCAGCACAAACTTGTAGATCTGTTTGAGAGCGTAGCTGTGTTTTGATGCTACTTAGGCCCTACGTCAATTCATTTCAAGGTCATTTTTGGTCTAAGTGATGAATAATGACACTGCACGGCGGCGTCGTGTGGTCGCTCTGTCTAATAACGTTATCCAGTGAAGTCACTATTTGTGTGTGAAGTCACTATTTGTGTGTGAGTCAACTCTCAAGCCAGACAACACCAACTGGTGATGGCAACTTTGTGGATTAGCCTGGAGACCCTCGGACATCTCTCTCATTGCCCCCCCCCTTTTTTTTTCTGTACTGCTGACCACAAGTTGTTATTGACCCCTCCCCCCAAGTGATGTTTGTTGCCAAGTCTGTGAGAGTGGGAAAAGGGGGAGGAGGGGGTTTGTTTGTTGGTATAAAATCAAGACACTAGTAAATCTCAGTCAGGACTTGAACCCAGATCAAAAACTTTGTCTGTCACTTCACTTTAAACTCATCGATGTTTTACAACTTCTAAAAAGTGTTAATATTACTGTCCGATGCTATGAACATTTTGTGTATGCCTCTTGTTAATAAGAACCACATTCATTGTGCCAGCTAGATTTAGTTACTTTTTGCTAAACAAAAAACTGTTGTCATGACTTAGGGGACTAAAATGGCTGCACTCAAAGTAAGTTGTGACAGTTTAGTGGAATAACATAGAGAGAGGGGGAGAGAGTGTGTTGTGAACTTTAAATTGTTTCACAAATGATGTCTACCATTCGTTTGTATTTAGTTTCATATAGGCCTACACTTGTACATTTGCTAGCTAGTGAAATGTGTAGTTCTGTTCTTTTCTTTGGTTCCTCTATGTGGATACTGTTCTTTGGTTCATCTTTGTGGTTACTGTTCTTTGGTTTCTCTGTTTAGTTCTGTTACTGTTCTTTGGTTCCTCTGTTTAGTTCTGTTACTGTTCTTTGGTTCACCTGTGTAGTTCTGTTACTGTTCTTTGGTTCATTGTGTAGTTCTCTTACTTTTCTTTGATTCATCTGTGTGATTACTTTTCTTTGGTTCATCAGTATGGATACAGTTCTTTGGTTCATCTTTGTAGTTACTGTTCTTTGGTTCCTCTGTTTAGTTCTGTTACTGTTCTTTGGATCATTTTGTAGTTCTCTTAATTTTCTTTGATTCATCTGTGTGATTACTTTTCTTTGGTTCATCTGTATGGATACAGTTCTTTGGTTCATCTTTGTAGTTACTGTTCTTTGGTTCCTCTGTTTAGTTCTGTTACTGTTCTTTGGTTCATTGTGTAGTTCTCTTACTTTTCTTTGATTCATATGTGTAGTTACTGTTCTTTGATTCATTTGTGTAGTTCTGTTACTGTTCTTAGGTTTATCTGTGTAGTTCTGTTATTTTTCTTTGGTTCATCTGTGTGGTTACTGTTCTTTGGTTCCTCTGTTTAGTTCTGTTACTGTTCTTTGGTTCATCTGTGTAGATCTGTGTTACTGTTCTTAAGTTCACCTGTGTTACTGTTCTTTAGTTCATCTATGTGAATCTGTGTTACCACTTTTTGATTCATCTGTGTGAATCTGTGTTACTATGTAGATCTGTGTCACTGTTCTTTTTTCATCTATGTTGATCTGTTTTACTGTTCTTTGGTTCATCTTTGTGAATCTTTGTAGTTCTGTGTTACAGTTCTTTGGTTTATGTGTTGTTCTTTACTGTTCTTTAGTTCATCTGTGTTACTTTTCTGTGTGATTCATCTACATAATGATTCTCTGTGTATCATTGCTAGCCAACTATTTTTCCTACTTCCTGTCTTGTTTTGTTTCAGAAACAGCTGACAGCCTATGTAGCTTGGGTCAACTCACAGCTGAAGAAGAAGCCTGGAGCCCATCTTGTGGAGGATCTCAGAAATGATGTCAGAGATGGGGTGGCTCTGATTGACTTAATCCAAGTCATAGGTCAGTGACTTAGCCATTTTTTTTGTTTTTTACTATTAACACTCAGAGGATGCATGATTTGTGTCTGTATTTGTGCCCACTAATTTCATTGGTTAGGCTCTCTTTATGAGTACTTGCTTTTGACTGACACCATTTTTTTTCTAAAAACTTGGAGGTATTCATTTTAACCCTGGTGCCTGATTACACTCTTCACACACCAATGCCTGATGATTAATTAAGCTAGTCTTGGCTGCTCTCACAAACACTTAGGTAATTGTAACTGCTTGTATGGACCAATGAGATTAGGAACTTGTGGGCTCAAATAAATAGATGTATTGATTATTGTCATTTTAATCTTTTAAGGATTAATGATTTTTTTGGAAAAAAAAACGACTAGTTGGTGTTTGATGATGATCAATTTGACACCATAATACTGATAATAATAGTACATATTTATCTATATTGCTGAGTTATTTTTCTTGTTATGTTCATTCATTCCCTCACACTCACACACAAACAAAATTAATTTATACTGTAGACTCTTTGATAGCCTGACTCTTCATAATCTGTTGAACACTTCATTATCTAGCTTGGCAGTGATTAATGCATCAGCCGCTCATGTGCTATGAGTGTTATGTGTCATGTCTCCTTTTTAGTAATACGATTTTTCAACTAACACACTGATGTAGTTCAAGTAGGAAATGAACGCTATCCATTGAATACAACTCAGTATTGATCAGTCTTGACTGTGAAAATTCATTAGGAAAATATTTTGGTGTCTGTGTCATTGAACTGATTTTAAGACTTCCTGTTCATCATTCCTTTAAAAAGTAGCCTGCGGGGTGTCAATGTATTAAATAGGGACATAGCGGCTGAGTGGTAAAGTGCTTAGCTTCTGAACCAAGGGTTACTGAAATAATCCACCCAATTCTAATCTGACATAAGTTGGGGAAAGTAATGATGGTTGGTTGTTGTGCTGGTCACATGACACCCTTGTTAACTGTCAGCTGTCATTTGTCCTATAGGTCACTAGGTCTGAGGATACTTTACTTTTTACTCCTTGAAATATGTTTACTTAACTTTAAGTAATAATATAAACCTAATTCATTTTATGACAAAAGATAGGTTGATACAAAATATTTTGCTAGGGTGTTTAGAGATTTAGTGTCTCTTTTGAATGTTCACAAATGAAAAAGTAAATGTAAAGTAACTCGTTCAGACCTTGCAATCCACATTTCAGATGATGTAATGGTCATCTTTTCCTATGGCCACATTTGCTGTCCAAATTATCAGTTACTGTTCTTTGATTCATATTTGTGAATATTTGACACTGTTCAGGGGTGTCCTGAACCCTTCAGTTCATAAACCAATCTCTCAGTCACCATGCTCCATACTACAAACTTGAACTCGGAGACTAAATTAGAAATATAATTGTCAGAGATTTGAATCTTGTGAATGTTTGAAAAAATAAGGAAAATGTTAAGTTTCTTGTACAAAAATATCCTGCATAATGAATAAAAAGCTACTACCACATTATAACAGAAAGTACTTGTAAAGTTCTAATAATAACCCCCCCACAGAAACATGTTTACTTTCTACTCCACTAATGATTCCAATCAATCTAATTGTTTGCCTCAGCTAATGAAGAGATTGAAGGAGTTCACTCTGCACCATCAACCTACTCTCAGATGAAGGAGAATGTGGATAAAGTTTTGCTGTTCATGTCTGCACACAAGATAAAAATGCATCATATCACAACTAGAGGTATGCTCAGCAGAGAACAAGATTGTTTTATTCAGGCAAAATATTGGGGAGGGGGGGGAGTAGCTTTAGTCACTGACCTATAACTTGGATTTTTGTTTTAAACTGTTTTTTTGTAGCACATTTTTTTTATACCAAGCACTATACCAGGTGGCCACCAACCCCACTTAGATCCAGTAAATCTGAAATACATACCTGTATTTTATAAAATAAATCTATTATTCATTCAAAGCCATTCAAAGCTTACTTAGAATAATGGAGAAAAAAAACATGTTTTCATAATGGAAAAGGATGCCAACTTTTACTCTTTTTCTTTTTTTATTGATTATTTCATTATCTATTAAGGCATTTTAAAATTTCACTAAACATGTTTCTTGCAGACATTGTTGAAGGCAATCTTAAAGCTATAATGAGGTTAGTCCTGGCTTTGGCTGCCCATTACAAACCTAACAGTGTCAGACACTCATCGCAAGCCAATAAACAAAACACAGGGATTGCTGGGATAGCACAGGTGAGCCTTAACATTCTAATTCTGCACAATTCAGCATGTTCATAGACTCTCCATTAGCACTGTGAGGTCTTAGCATTTGATGTGGTGCAAAACCTTTAGCTGCAAATATAACAATTTGATGCTTATTATAGCAAGTTGCATTATGTTTTTAAAGCTCTCATGCGTAGATCTGTCATCTTGTTATATCATAGAATGTTATGACCTGTAGCTATGAAAAGCATAGAAAGAGTAAGTCATCTTATCATAATCAAACTCTACGGATTGAGACACTCTTCTCTTCCTAAAGCCCTGGACAAAAAACCCTGCAGTAATGTGCTATGCTCCTATATCACCATGTAATTCAAGAGCATGTGATAATGTAAACTCCAAAAATATATAAGACTTGTCCTCTCTGCCGCGAGGGCACTGTGATTCAAATTTTGGCTTACAACTTGCAGAATATTAATCAATGACCTGTGCTGCACCAGTTTTTAATATCTTGTTCAGACCTGGGTAGCCCAGTCAGGGCATCATCTCATCTGCTCCCATCTTCTTCTTTCTCATTGTTATGTTTGAGGGTTCAGATCACTACACCAATATCTGAGATGAACTGCTCAGTGGTTTCCAAGTCAGGTAGCTCTCCATATAGTTTTCTTTCTATTGGGGTGTTTTGGGGCCAGTGTCTTAGACGGGCCTCTTGGTAAAGAGCGCAGTCTTGGAGGACGTGGTCGGCATTCTCTGATGACACTACACATGGGCAGATATCACTGGTTCCAATTTTGAGCTTCCAGTACATGTGTTGTCGCATTCTGTTGTGTCCGGTCCTAAGTCGAAAGATTACACGTTGATCTTGTCGGGATAGCTTATAGTAAGCATCATCTTTCTTGTGATTTGGATGTGAGCTTGTCCATTTCTCATTTATTTTATTTATAATTAATTTCTTCATTTCTTCCAGGTAGTGTGCAGAGTTAATTTGTGAGCCACTTCTTACACCCTTGGCGAGTGTGTCAGCCTTCTCTTTTCCCTCTAGTTGAATATGAGCTGGCACCCACTGAACAACAGTCTTTCTGCTGTTGTTGTTGAGTTTTGTCAGTGCTGCTCTGAGGTTTTCAACACAAGAGAAACCAGAGTTCTGCAAGCCATGGATGGTTGTCTTCGCATCGGTCAGCAAGACAATCTGACTGTGTGAGGAAGTTGGATGATTAGCTAGCATGGTAGCAGCTAGTGTTAGTGCTTCCCTTTCTGCTCTGTGGCTCTGTGGCTGTCAGAGAGCTCTCCATTTGCAATGGATTTTTCTAGTTTTTCTCCATCTGGCCATTCAATGAGAATTCCAGCTCCTCCATTTGTGGTGGCTTTATGGGACGATCCATCAGTGTAAACTCTGATCCACTGATCGCTAGGATAATTGGTTTAAAGAAAACAGTTCACTATTTCCTTGAGCTCTGTTGGTCTGTAGTCACATTTTCTTTTTATGTTTTCAATATGGTCCCTTATAGTAGGAAGAGGGCTTTCGTCCCAGTGTGGAGATTCATTATGTTGTATCGAGGATTTTAGAGTTACTTTTTTGAGTTGGTGTTTCTTTTTTAGGTTAACAGATTCCTGTATGAAATTGGTCCTTTTGAGACGGTTTTTTAGTGCCAGTTTTGTTGATTTTGGTTTTGAGTGGGTGCCTTTCCAAGGTTTCCAATTCGGTAAATTGGGAGAGGATTGTTATTTCTCTTCTTTCAAACTACATTGACTTTATGGGACCTTTCCCACCATTCAAACCATTTTTCTATTTATGTCATTTTAATCATTGCTTGATAAGTATAATACTTTATGCTGTGTATGAACCCAACAATGCTTTCCCTTGACAATGTATTGTCTATGTTACAGGGTGCTGCGGCTACACTAACTGAGGCCAGGAGGAATGCTTCCAGAGCAGGACACAGATACAGGAGAAGAAGGTTAAATAGCAGATTCACTTTAATCATTGTTCTGATCAATGAAATATGATCTCATTTTGCTGTGCATATCTCATCTGTTTAACCTATTATGTCCCAAGAACATTAAGAAGCAGATTGATTCACTTTTAAAAAATACATATCTTATTCTGATCAATGAAATATGATCTCATTTTGCTGTGCATATCTCATCTGTTTAAGCTATGTCCTGACGAAGCTGGTAATTCATTATTGAATTCCAGACTCATATTAAACAATATGGAGTTCTGCTGTCTTCCCCATCCCCCAGGGAGTTATTCTCTTGTATGTTGTCATTTCAGACAAAGAGAAGACAGTTCTGACATGATGTGCAGCGACTCAGATCACTCACAGAACTATGGAACCTCACAGAAAAAGTCTACATCCTCGTCTAACCTTTCCCAGAGCCAGCACCACTATCACCACCAGCATTCCCACCACCGCCACACTGATCAGCGGCTGGGGGGTGAAGGGGAGTCGGGTCTGAAGATTGATTGTCGCGCTGAGCTGGAAGGCGCCAGTGCAAGCAGTAGCCCTGTCTCTAGTCACAACGCCAGCCCTAGAGCTAGTCTGTATCTGACTGAGCCATCTTCCTCAATGGAAGGACTGTTGGCAGTAGCTGGAAGTAACAAAGGTATAAAGCCGCAAAGACTTTGAGCCTATACTTTTTAGTTAAAAACTATGTTAACTAGCATACCATGGGACTCTAATGTATATTCATATATATTTGAACTGGATAATGTTTCACAGAAGCTAAATTTTCATCATTAACTCTTAAAAACCATAATTTTTTTCTTATTCTACCGGAATTATTTTTTTTTACCCAGAATTTTTATCACATATGCCTTTTTATAAACGTCATACTGTTTTTTCTGTTTGTTAAAACATAGACATGTCCTATATAATTTTGTTGGAAATTGAATGTACTTCAAGATATTTTATCTTTCAGTGTTATAGATAGTCACTGGAAAATAAAATTAGGTAATTTCAGAGATGAAAAAATAAAAATTGTAATCTTTAAAAACTGACTTCCCCAAGTAAAAATGAATATTCCAACAGTCCTCAACCATTATTATTGTATGAAATATTCAACTCTGTCCAATTATCAATTTAACAAACATAGCTATGTCAAACTTGATCAATATTTACACTTTTAGTCAGGTTTCTTTCTAGATCTACTAGGGCCTGGCTGGGGCGACGCCTCCTTTCATTTACTACTTTTTCTAGATCTAGGGATGTCTAATTCACTACCAGAGTCACTTTAATCTAGAAGCTGAAAATCGTTTTTAGTATAAATTTCTAGATCTATTTCTAGATCTAGATCTAAGTAGTAGTCTAAGTCTAAATTTAAAAAGATATTTAGAGCCTGATCAGCAGTAATACGGTAAAATGGCCTGTCAGCCATGATGTCTGATGGTAAAAATGAAAAATTCACTAGTCACTTACGATAAAAAATATTTAAAATATTAAAAACAGCTTAGATCCACAAAGTATCAGAAGAAACAAGATTACAAAGAGAGTTTGTGTGATACACGAACTCAGAGGCGGCCCCCGTCGGAGTCGGATCCCTGTCAGATCCGCCTATTCGCAAGATGTTTCGGATGTTCCTTCTAAGTCCCTGGCTCAATTCCTGTGTGCTCCTATCCTTAAACTATCGCAATATTTCTGAAAGAACAGTAAAGGTTTTCTAACCGTGATGGACAGACCAACCAACAGAAAAAACGCACAAAAATATGCTTGTTTTATTCTAATGGGGGCACTAAACAATTTAAAAAAAAACAAGATTACAAAGAGAGTTTGTGTGATACACAAACTCAGAGGCGGCCCCCGTCGGAGTCAAATCCCTGTCAGATCCGCTTTGATCTCTCAACGGACGGACAGACAGACAGACGGACAAACAGGCCACACAAAACTAATATACATCTTCCGTGCTTTGATCTCTCAACGTTAGCCTTGTAAAGCCGATGTTCAAGGCAACTGCCACACTTGTTTTATGAGTTGATTACTTTACGAGTAAATACTGGTATGTTACTCGTATGTTGGAACAAAAAAATGTGAAAACGTGTGCAGTATATTAGATTATTAATTGTCTTAAAGTAGGTTTCATTTATATTGCATACTAATTAGGTTTTTTCTCTTTAAATACTGTTTGCATAAAATATTTTTAAAAATTAGATTTTGAGCTTTTAGAAAAAAAAAAGTAGCCGTTGCATCAGAACTTTGAATGATCTATATTATCGTGATGTCAGATTTTCATTTTCTCTTCTACTTTCTGAGCACTAAACGGGACGGACGGACAGACAGACAGACAGACGGACAGACAGGCCACACAAAACTAATAGCGTCTTTTCCCCTTTCGGGGGCCGCTAAAAATCTGATTTTTTTTTTTAATTTAAGAAATTAGTTTAGAATCATGTCATTTCCGGGCTTTACGCTAGTACACGAAAGCCGCTGCTAAAAGTTCATTTTAAAAAATGTGCATGATATCTATATGGCCCAAGCATTTCTTATAGTAACATTTCCTCCCTTACATTTACGTAATTGTTTTAGAATTGGTGTTTTGTTATTAAAAAATCGCTTGCATAATTAATTGTATAAATTAAACGGTTTGCTTTTAGAAAACTAAAAGTAGCCGGTGCACCTAAACTTTTCAAGCCGCATTTAATGGTGAAATAATATTTTTCGTATCTCTTCTAGTTTTGGCGCTCTGAGTCTGACAGACAGACAGAAAGTCATTTTAAAAAATGTGCGTGATATCACATGCCAAGAGCATTTTTTCTAGTAACATTTCCTCCCTTACATTTACCTAATTGCTTCACAATTGATGTTTTATTATTAAAAAATCGCTTGCATAATAATTTTTATAAATTAAACGGTTCGCTTTTAGAAAACTAAAAGTAGCCGTTGCACCTAAATTTTTTAAGCCGCATTTAATGGTGAAAAAATATTTTTCGTATCTCTTCTAGTTTCGGCTCCCTGAGTGTGACAGACGGACATTTTGCACAAACCTAATAGCGGCTTTTTCCCCTTACGGGGGCCGCTAAAAAACATTCAAAATGGCCGCTCTAGCATTTCCGTAAACCATTTTATGGATTAAAAACGTGGATTAGAAATAAAAAAGAACTAAACAGGGAAATAGTGATTGGACGCTGGTAGCGTCATTACGTTAAAACGGCCGGGGGACTGGACGCTGTCAGCGTCTTTACGGTCTTGAAGAGTTAACTAGAGTTAACTAAGTGTTAAAAAGTATTAATGAGTAGATAGGTGCTCGGAGTATCTGAGAATAAAGGCTAACAGACCAGTATACCAATTTTTGTTGCTTATTATTTAAATGGTTTCTATGGCTGCTGTACCTATTTTTGCAATACTTCAAGTCAAAACTTCATGGAGGGCGGAACGTGGACGCTGATCTAAAAAAAAAAGCTCTAATAATTTTTCTGTAAATTTAACAGTTGTTGTATATTGCTGAGAAAAGAATTACTAACTTTTTTTTTGGAAGTTGTGTGAACTCACTACATTTTATTTTATAATTTCTCTGACAAAACATACTTGAAACATATTAATTGATCAGTGACATGCAAATCTATAGATGCCCTCTTTTTTATTCATGGCAGCAGGTGCGGTAATGGTAACTTCCTGTGAAAGTGATGCCATGGTAGACTCTGGTTACACTGAGATTGTTGACTCTATCAAGGACACGCACCAAATGCTGTTCCAGCTCCATGACCTGGTGAGTTCTGTTAGACAACATCACAGAACATAATGTGCATGGAAGTGTCATAAGAAAATACACATAGAACACAGTATGCATGGAAGTATCATAAGCCAATACAAACAGAACATAATGTGCATGGAAGTATCATAGTCCAATACACACACAGCTCAGCCACCTCACCTCCACACAAAATACAATATGCATGGAAGTATCATAGGCCAATACACACAAAACACAATATGCATAGAAGTATCATAAACCAATACATCACAGAACACAATATGCATGGAAGTATCATAGGCCAATACACACAGAACACAATATGCATGGAAGTATCATAGGCCAATACAACTACCAAACAAAAATCTTGTTTGTTGATCTAGCAGGAAATAACTAGCTAAAGTCACATCCTAATTTTTTTTTTACTAGAATTTAGATTTTATTTTTTTTGTGCAGCTTCTAAATGGAGAAATCTTGTTTGTCATCTAGCAGGAAATAACTATTTATCTAAAGTCACATCCTAAGTTTTTTTTTAACTAGACTTTAGATTTTATTTTTATTCTGCAGCTTCTAAATGGAGAGACTTCCAGTGAACCTCTTGTGTCTGGTGTGGCTCAGAGCTCAAATATTATGGAAACCATTGTAAGTTTCAAATTTGACTTTCTCCACTTTTGTGCAATTAGAAATCAATGGTTAACTTTGATCTTCTAATGCTGAAATCATAAAATTCAATTGTCAAATGTGTGTTGAATGTCAAATCAACTGTACCTTTTAGATCATTGCATTGTTAACACATTTTTATTATTTAGTCATTTAATGACATAAGACATAGTTTTTGGCTGATTCTTTTTGAGCTTATTGCTATTTTCATATTTCACTAGCTTATATTGTTCTTTTTCATTTACTATTATTTTTAAGTTATATTTTTTTATTGAATACTTTGTCATAACCGTCTTTATATTGTTATAGTGTAATTTTTTTGTAAACACTCTATTTAAGTTATTAATTATACACCATACATTTCTTCTTCAAGTCAGCTTTTTGCTGCTGAGTTGTAGGTTCTTTTGCAGCCAGCAAACATTTAAGTCAGCTGAATTTTGCTAACAGCTAAAAACAAATGCAGAACTAGCATAAGTTTTCAGTGTCTATTTTTTTTTTCTCTTTAAATCCTTTTTTTTTGTTTCAATTGTGTAATTTTGAGGAGTAAACATGCTCATAGAACAATATGCAGTATATGAAATCTAAAGACTTGATGTCATGAAATTTCACATTACTGCATAGTAAATAATAGTCTAAAACCTTGTGTCTGTATAAATTTCAGACAATCCTGAAGGCCAGAGTGCTACACAATGAAGAGATAGCTGAGGCGTTGAGGGTAGAGAACAACAAAATCAAAAATGAATGTAGAGAACTCTATGGCACAAAGGTACTCATTTCATTTTATTCGTGCCAATGTTTGGCGTAATCCTGTTTACTCCCAGCGGAGCATAGTGCCTCTTTAAGCAGCTTTCTTCATCTGCTCCCTTGTCATTCCAGTACCCTCAATGCAACAACTGGAGAGGAATCATGTTACTGTCTACTCTTAGCAAGGTCTTAACTAGGATAATATTAGAACGCCTGAAAGATGCTCTAGACAAAAGACTAAGACCAGAACAGGCTGGATTCCGTAAGGAGAAATCATGCACTGACCACATTGCTACACTACATATTATCATAGAACAATCTATCGAGTGGCAATCTCCTCTGTACATGACCATTGTTGATTTTGAGAAAGCCTTCAACAGTATTGACAGAGACATAATCTGGAGACTGATGAATCACTATTGAATCCCAACAAAATTCACTAATATCATTAAACAGTTATACAATGACTCATCATGTCAATGGTAAGCTGACCAACCCTTTTCAAGTAAAAACCGGAGTAAGACAGGGATGTATGCTTTCGCCCTTGATATTTTTACTGGTGATTGATTGGGTCATGAGACAGACAGTCTTAAATAATAAAAGCGGCATACAGCGGACACTAATACAACATTTAGAGGACCTGGATTTTGCCGATGCCAATGTTTACCCCCCTTTTATATTGCAATCCATGAGCAGAGTAGTGTAGTAGATTAACAAAGTAAAATTCTCCATTATTATGAATAAATTAGATATTCAAATTATAAACGTCTTTCTCCATTCTTCTCTATTTTTTGCCTTGGATAGAATCTCTTTCAACTGTTAACTGTAAAAGACTGTTGTCTTTGTCAACTACTATGATGTCTATGTAAAAAACTATTGGTAAAATATTATAACTTGTTTTAATCATGTTTTCCTTAAGGCTGCCTTACAACAAAGACTTGCAGAACAAGAGAGTCAGCTGTCATCTGTGAAGTCTGAGCTGATGACCTTAGAGTTGGCTAAAGAAACACTGGCATTAGAGACAGTCAGTATTTGTCACCTTTTTTTTTTTTATTGTTTATTTAGCAGTGATTTTGAAAAAAAAAAGTCTTCCTGTGATTCATCGTTGAAATAAAAATGTTTATACCAGCTGTTATTCTTAAGTAATTGGTATTAGAAAAAATAATGTTCATACCAGCTGTTATTCTTAAGTAATTGGTATTAGTCTCATTTTAACTTGTTGACATTACATTCTTAATGCTAATTTTGGGTGTTAACAATTCTTTGATCAAAAGGAAACATTGAAGAAGCAGTTGAGTGAGCGTGAACAGATTTTGTCTGATGTTAAGGTATGTAATAGTTTGTCCTTTTCTTTAATAGTCTTTCTTCAATAGTGCTGATATTGCTCTAGCTTACTACTTAAAATAGGGGCATGGTGGCTGAGTGGTAAAGAGCTTAGCTTCGGAACCAATGATTTCTTGGTTCGAATCTCAGGGAAACTGGAATTTTTTTTTTTTTAAGTTTTGGATTCTTAACGCTCCTGAAATAAACACCCAATTCTAATGGGTATCTGACATTAGAAAGTAAAGATGGTTGGTTGTTGTGCTGGTCACATGACACCCTTGTTAACTGTCAGCTACTTTCTGTCTTACAAGTCACTTGGTCTGAAATGGATACTTGACTTTGTGCTCCTTTAACTATGTTTATTTACCTTTAACTAATAATACAAACCATATTCATTTTATGACTTAAGGTAGACAA
This sequence comes from Biomphalaria straminea, assembly GCA_021533235.1. NCBI lineage: Eukaryota > Metazoa > Mollusca > Gastropoda > Planorbidae > Biomphalaria > Biomphalaria straminea. Next base: position 6,684 of record JADKLZ010021308.1, on the reverse strand, counting down.
CTTTTAATTCATCGAGTCTTGCTGGATAGTATATAATATTTTTGTTATTCTTTCATCTAAGCTCTATTTAAGTGAGGGCTTGAGAGGCTTAAATCTTCTCTTGCCAAATCCCTGGACAGAAACCCTGCTGCCTTGCGTAGTGCATAGGCATCACCATACAGGTTGAGAATTTTTGGTTTCCCAGACCTGTCGAGACGGAGATCAGCAAGTCTGGGGCAGTCAAACAGAATATGAGGCACGGTTTCCTCTTCTTCCCCTAGCGGGGGCACCATGAATCCAAATTTGGCCATAGGCTAATTTTGTTATTAGAATGTAGGGTGTTAACTGTCTCTTTTGAATATACACAAATTAAAACTCCTTTCTAGTTGTATTATCAAGCATATTATCATCTTGCTAAATAGTATTTGTTTATTTTTTGTTTCTACATCAGAAAACCTACGTGAAACAGGTTGACGAGAAAGACAAGTTGATCAGTGATTTGCGGGTAAGCTTATGGAACAGGAATTGAATAATTTGGCATTTTAAAATATATGATAAACTCTTCTTTCAGCATGGAGAAAATTAATTCTTTCTGCTCATTTAAAGAAATTCTTTTTCCACCTTAAATAGCAATTTTTTGGAGTTGTCATATAAGAGTTTATATCACCTATTCCTGCCCACAATTGTTTACAGAGTTTTTGTTTGAGGTTCCCTTTTCTCAACTTTATATCTCCATCAACACTGAACTCAAGATTGTCTTCTAATGTCCTTGTTTTCACCAAAGTTTAAATTGTTCTGTGCAAACACATAGCCTCAATACAAGCCTTCCCTAGTTTTTTGGTTTTATGGTGATTTTACTCAGCAAACAGTCATTCTTGGATAGCCAGAACAGTTCTTTGCACTTTGTTATCAAGTTTAAATAAGTCTTTCCTCCATGTCATTTTGTCAAGCGTTTCTTGTGTAAGAAATGATGTTTCCACTTCACATTTGTTCTGTCCACAGAAGGAGTTGTTGAAACGAGATCATGCAGCCACTATACAGAATGAACAAAACAACCACATAGAGAGGTTGGATCACAAAGTTGTAGACAGATCTGATGTAAGTTTTGTGTAGATTTATAAACAGTGTTAGAGAAAGGATTCCAAATTTAATCTTCGTTTAGGTTTGCTATGCTAGCTGCTGGATAGTCTAAGAGCTGAGCCGAAGCTCTTCGAGCTCTAAGTTTGAAAAAAACCTGTCTGAATCCGTCCGAGATAAAAAAAAAAAAAAACCAGTAAAAAAAACAAACCTGCGGACCACAGGCCTGTCTTGGAGCGACCCTAGTCAATGACTATAGGGCATTGCTGTTTCCAATACCACTGGGTGGTACTGGGGGCCTCCTTCATTGTACCAAGCTAACTGTGCAGGATCCGCCATTGATGAAACGGTCCTTTGAGGAACAGTGCATGGATTCGTGACAGTTTGTGGGAGCTTTCTTACAACCCCGCACAGTGCAATGGGCAGACTCTCGTCTTTCCCGTAGGCACCTCCATGGGAGTCCTGTTTGTTACTTTTTTCGCCTAGCTCACCTCCCCTAGTGAGCTGTTTCCACGCCGGCGCCACGTTGAGGCAAAGTAACTTGCGCAGCGAGTTGCTATGCTAGAGAAAAGTGCTGAAATTAGGATCAAGTTTTCTTGATGTTTAATTTTACCAATGATAGCATTTTTTTTTGGTCTGGATTTTTCATTGACAAAATCTAAAAGTTTAATAATGTACTTTTATCTGTGGTCAGATATTGAAACCCATGGTAAAAACTTTAGGGAATGTAGAGAAATAGAGGATGACATCAAAGAGAAAACAGACAGAATGTGTCAGCTATTGTGATTTTATTTTAGGTGTAGAAATGATTTTAACATTTTACTGCACAGTTTCCTGTCAGTATTTCAGATAATGGACATGCTGATAGCTATGTCATCTAAAAAGAACTCAGGCTAATTTCTCAGCTCTTTCTTTCATAGCACAAAGTAATGGCAACAGTGATCTTCATCATTTTTTTTTTGTTTTTAATATATTAAAAATTCCTAATCTTCCTTTTTGTATTTTCTCATGTTATTTATAGATTTCCATTACTTTGTAAACACATTTCTCCATATTGGTTTCTCTTTTTCTTTTTTTTTTTCTTTCTTAATGAATTTTTAATGTTAACTTGATCTTAGAAATTAAAATGTAAACAAATAGCAGACTACTCTTTTAAGTATGAAAATTTTCTATGAAAGACGAATGTTTTATGTGCATACCATCCTGTCAAATATCTACATAATTTAATCTTGTTTAGCCCTCCAAAAAGATGTTCCTAAACTTTCTCACACTTCTTCTTTTACCTAGGTAGTTTCTAGTGTATATCTAATCAGTGTCTACCAAGCAGTAGTTCTCACTACTTTTTGTATGGCTTCTCTTTAGAAGGCATCTAAGGCTCCTTAAACACTTTATTCAAAAGTGCCTTCACACCATGATGGACATACACTGGCAATACTACCTTAAAATTAAACATGTTCTGCTAAAGGCTGGTGTGGACAGTATAGAAGCTATATTTACCATTCAATAGCTGCACTGGGTTGGACATTTAACTTGTATGGGCGACAAAGGTCTGTCAAAGGCGATCTTTTTGAAGAGCTTAAGGAGGATGGCATAACCTAGTTGTCCTGAAAGTTTATAAAGATCAACACAAGTGCCATTTTGACCTCCTAGCATAGAGGAAAGTAGGCTGGCAGCAGATGTCCTCTGAAAGATACAGTTAGAGATCTTTCACGAAGGCTGTGAGACAAATATTTGAGGCTCAAAGAAAAACACTTGTAGAAGACAGGCCCAGAAAATGTAAAGAAAACTTAAATAGACCCTAGTGGACAACAGCTTTGTCAGCATCTGCTGTAGAAAATATGCAGATCACAACTGGGTGTGTGGCCATGTGAAACACACTCATCCTTAATTTTCAGGATGGAAGACATTGCCATATTATTATTATTATTATTGTTATTAGTTGATTCTTGGTGCTTTTTATTTGTATCTGTTCTATTTTTCTAGTTAGCAGAACTGGAGATACTTAGAGACAATTTCAAACAGGCCAGAACACAAATATCTTTTGAAGACCCTGGGAATGATCTGATGGACTCCCTGGAGAATGGCCTGTCCAGACTGCTGGAAAAGGTCCACATCAATGGCTCAATGACTGGTGTACCAGTGGGGCTCTCATTGGTAAACAGTTACACTGTGTTTATGTATTAATGGTCTTATAGGGAAAAATCTTTATATTTATTCATAGGCTAATTAATTTTTTTTATAAATTTGTCTTTGACACCTATTAATCCTTGATGATGTTTCTGTGGTCAAAGTAAAAATTTTCATCTTTTTTTTTTTCAACTAGTTCTGTCTATTACTTAAAATGTTTAAATATGTAGGTCACAGCTGGGTATGTGTAGCCATAGAGAATATTGCATTCCTCATTATTCTTCAGACTTAAAGACAAGCCTTATTAGTTCAGATTCTAAAGACTTACTTAAACAAAGATGCACCTTTTCTGTTTGCACATTGGGCTGCAAGCTGTCTCCAGATAAAAATGGTCTCTAGCAATATGTGCTGTCTGTCCACTGCAATGAGATCCTTCATCAAAGTGTCAAGCTTGAGAGTTTCACTTTATAATATTTCTTTATATGCAAATAGAATGAAAACAAAGTTCTGCTTTTCTTGTAGCCAGTTGTTATCAGTTTTTATTGCACCTCTTGATGCTTACATGGCATGCTAAGTGCATTCAGGTTCTTAGAAAAATGTGATGTTGGGGTATCTTAAATATTTAAGTGCTCTCTTTAGGTGCTCAGCTAACTCAGCTTACTTTAAATTTCAAATTTGAAATTCTTAGTCTACAGCAGTATTTGTACTCAAGCCCCCACATTGAGGTTGTCAAAGTTGTTTGTGCAATGTAGTAAACACACAGAGAAGGGATGGCTAAGCTTTCATTGTGCAATGCAGTAAACACACAGAGAAGGGATGGCTAAGCTTTCATTGTGCAATGCAGTAAACACACAGAGAAGGGATGGCTTTCATTCTTCTAAATACTTGGCCAATTTATTTTCTTTAACAAATATATAAATGCCTATAGACCACTAGGTCTGAAAGGGGAACTTTACTTAATGCCTACTATGTTTTTTGTTATTATTTTGATATTTCTTTTAATGTAAATACTCAAATTTGCTTATGTAATAAAATGCACAAATATGTCTGAAATCCACAGAACCCTGGCAAAGTCAAATCACCGTTGTCAAAACCAGCTGGTTCCCCAAGACCAAAGAAAGTCATAGCCAGAGAACCATTGCGAGTGACACCAAGGGCTCCACAACATCGGGTCACCTCAAGCTCTCCAGGTCGAGGCTCTCCTGTTTGGAGAGGAGGAGGGGTATGGTAGTTGCATTGAAAAGAAGCATTTGAAACAATATTATATCAGCAAAGCATTTGAAACACTATTATATCAGCAAAGCATTTGAAACACTATTATATCAGCAAAGCATTTGAAACAATATTATATCTGCAAAGTATTTGAAACAATATATCAGCAAAGTATTTGAATAAATATTATATCAGCAAAGCATTTCAAACAATATATCAGCAAAGTATTTGAAACTATATTATATCAGCAAAACCTTTGAATAAATATCAACAAAGCATTTGAAACATTATTACATCAGCTTAGTTTTTCTCCTTAATTGGTATCTTTCAAAATATATACAAACAGTTCTTTTTTTTTTTCCTCTTTAATTTTTTTAAATCTGAGTTGTTTACATTTGTTTCAAGTCACCCTCAAATACTTGGCAAATGACAGCAAATGTAACTATAGCTTCAAATTAGAAAATTACGTAGCCCTTTGTTTCAAGGTGAAATGAAAGTGTCTCCTTAAAACATTTTTTCTGTTTAGTTCTGCATAAATAAGTTGATGAAATAAGAATCAATGAACACTTGCAGGTTGTCCAGCAGAATGTGACCAGAGGTCAGGTCAGCAAACAATTCAATCCTGCCAGCCTCCCAAGTAAAGGCAGTCCTGGAAGAGGAGGGAAGTCCCAGATTCCTGTCTTGAATGGTCAGTTTCTTTGTTTCATGCTTGGATTCAAAACTTTATTTTTGTCTAAGTGTCTATCTTTCAACTACTTCACCTAAGCCAAGAGTTTATCTCTGTATTACCTTGTAGCTACTTTACTTATTGCTAACTTTTTAAAAAAATTGCTTTTTATCATCATTTCATTTGTTGAAGTGATGGAACATGAACTTTGATGTGCTGTTAGACACTATTTTTAACAAGATGTATCATTTTTTAGTGTCTCTGACTGGGAGCCTTTGTTATTTATCTACCTTCCTGTTCCTTGAACATTGGATTTCATTGTTTCTTTCACACTGCTTGAATATTTTGGGAATATCTTCCTCAAAAGTGACCTTTGAACTATTCAGTTTTTGAAAAGAGAATACACACAAAGAGATTTTTATAGAAGGCTGGCTAAGCAAAGAATTTCAAATGCTTGACACTTTTTATGATTTTCTAAAAGCATGTAGGCCTATAGGTGATACCTCCAAATTAGTGCAATATAAGTTCCCTTCGTAACCTTCATATGCAAACCTTTTTTTTTTCCTTTAGTAATCTTTTAAATGTATTTATTGCTGTTTGTAAAAAATAAAAAAAAAAATATAATGGACATAATATGAACTGTGAACTCTGTTGCTATTTATGCTTGTATTTATATCAGTATTTCTAATTGTATTCTAATTTCATACTGTGGTCAGTTGATCTTAACATTTGACTGTGCATATTGTGTGCTACATATCAATCAGTGTGGTCAAATTTTATTGGAATAAAGCTTTTCTTATAATACAAGTTAATGCATTACAGAAACCTTATAACCTTCTTTGCAAGAATCAAATATTTTTCAAATTCAATAGAGTCAAAACTAAATAGATTGTATTATACGCTAGTTGGGATTTATTTTTCTTCATGGAAGTAATGAATCATGTAGTTTATCGAAGATTAAAAGGGAGTGACATCCATACCCTCTGGCTGTAATTGGAAAAGGTATTTTCTGAATGAAACATGGGAAATTAGATTTCCTGGATGTAAAATGAGAGTTCATGATTCTAATGACCACCAAATGGGGTCTTACAAAAGTTACTTCTGATTCTCATAGGAAGCCAGTAGTCTTGAAGTAGTAGGGTGTAATATTTAACTGAACCTTTCAACAGTAGATATTCTACTGTAGTCATTGTTAACATATGTCAGCGTTTCTCTTTTCACTACTCAATTACTCTTTCTGTTCTGTAGATGTCTGTTCTTTGATTAGAAAATTTATTAATGTATTTATGTGTCATTCTCATCACCATTTGAATCACTCACTCTCCTCCCTTCCAATAGATTTCACTGTTTCAGGTAGCCGTGCTAAAGGTACATCCCCGAGCCCGACTGAGCCACTTCCAACTAATGTCATCTACTACATTTCCAACTCTGACAAGCCTTTTACCTGCTTGATTAGGAAAAAGTAAGTCCTAGGTCATGTCCTAGTTTTACATAGCTGGCTTGCACTTCTAGTTTAATTAATCTTCATCTGTACTTATAAATTATTGACTCTTTCGATAATGGATTTCATCAAAGTTTATATTCCTGGTATAATTATGAAATAGTAACAAGCATTTTTTTTT
>JADKLZ010021307.1:0-21445 GCA_021533235.1 Biomphalaria straminea | reverse complement strand
TTACTGACTTAATGTAGAAGTAGATCATTTCATTACTGACTTAATGTTGCACATTAAACTGTTTTTCTCTTTACCTTTTGGTTTAGGTTTAGTGTAGCCTCCCTTTAGTATCTTCCCATTTAGATATGTGACTCTTTTGAGCTGTTTTGTTTCTTAAAATGAATTTGTGTTATGGTTTAATCCAATTTTCAGGTTTCATAAATAACCGTTAGATTTAGTTCTTTTTTCTCTTTGTTCTCAGGTTGGGAGAAATCAGATTGAGAGATTTAAAATGTGTGATACCAGATTCCAATTTGTACCATTACTTCTTCAAAGCATTGGATCCAGAGTATGGGTCTGTTAAAGAAGAGGTTAGTAGCTAGTAGTAATTTCGACATGAGCTTCTTCATGCTGTTAAATTTAATTTCTTTTAGTCCCTCAGTATAACATATTGTTTGTTCACAACCCTTTTAAGTCACAATCTCATGGGATTCTTCAAATTAGATTAATCCCATTGTGAAAAGGCTTCAAAATAGAAAACTCTTTAGTGGTGTAATTATTTGAGTTGTAAATACTTTTTAATCTGAAGTGTCAGTTTTATAATTAGGACCGGGCCATGCAAAGCCAAGACATTTTGCATGTGGTGTCTCTCACCCTTAGATATTTCTTTCATCCCTACTTGTTGCATTAGAAACTCGTATAGAATTTGATTTTATATTAAACTTGCTTGAACAAAATAGAGTTTTGGTCCAAGATTCTTGGCAATGAAAAAGGGGACATAACTATCAAAGAGAAAGTTTTCATTGTTTTACTCAGCCTATTGTTTACAGAACCTAAAGATAGGAATAAAAACAACACCTGTACCAGTAGCTTTGAAGAATTTAGGCAAATTACTGAATCACTTTCAACATAAACTTTTTTTTTCTTTTTGGAATTGTTTTTAGTTATAGTTTACTTTCTTTTTAACTTTCAACAAATGTACTTCATTAATGTGTTTTCTTTTAGGATTATTTCTAAAGTACAAATGTTACTTATTTTTACATCTTCTGAGCGATACACAATTTGTTGTTTTTTCTCTTTAGTTTCAATTCTGAAAACTGTTTTGTCCACAGTTGTCTAACGATGATGACATATTGCCTGGTTGGGAAGGAAAAATTGTAGCTTGGCTGGAAGAGGAAACTGGAACAGCTTGTTGACCAAGTGCTGGCTTACCTGGCTAGTTTCTCCATGCACGCATGTCCAACAATTTATTATTTAGCCCAAATCTTAGCTGAACCTTTCTTCTTTTATGTCAGTTGTATTCAAACTTGCATTGCATTTAGTGCTTTGGTCCTTTTAGTGTAGATGTTACACTCATTGTAAACTAGTTGTTTTGTGTGGGCAACTAAAAGTTCCAGTGATCAGCAACTAACTTCCTCCCTTGTCTTTAGCTGGTATGTGACCCTCTTGCTTCGTGATTAATATTGTCTACCTGGTGTTATTCAATTCATATCTAAATATATATACAACTTATAAAAGACACAGTTTTCAGTTGCGCTCTGTGACTAAACAAATGAACAATATGTGATTCATGAATCTCCAAAGTTGAAGAATCACTGATATGAATGTCATTGCGACTGAGGGGTGGTAGAGTATTTGAATACCTTATTGAGTAGCTTGATTTTGGTATCTGCTTTTGTCAGATGAGGCTTAAGAAAGAAATATTGTCTAATAACTACATACTTTAATCTCTTTAGGATTATTTTCCCCCAGGACCTATAAAGCTGTACCAGTGGCCTGTGCATTGACTTACAAGTAGAGAGAAAATCTATTTCTGCAGGTTATTGCTTGAAGTTTTCTAACTGGTTCTTGGGATGGAAACTAGTCTTGCTGTTACCACTGCCCAGCATCTGTAGAGTCATTGTACCCTAGGGTTGTAATTCTATTGGAATGTTTATTAGTGAAAATAAAATATGCTACAGAGAGGCTGTTGTGAGAATTTGATCAAAATAACTATTGTATTGAATCAGAACTGTTATAATTTTATCATTGTAAATAGATAAGCTGATTTTTTTTCCTAATAATTCCATATAAAAATGTGGACTTACTTGAAGTTTCTAGAATAAAACTAAAACAGTGCTCATTTGTATATGTCAGTGAGTTGAGAAAAGTTTCTGGTGTTGCTGCCTTACTACTTAAACCAGTGTTTTGTTTTGTTTGGATTCATTGGAAATTAGTTTGTCTTTTGCTTTTTTTTTCTCTTAATTTTCCACTTTTTTTACTTTTTTAAATATTTTGCATTCCTAAATGGCCAACATTCCTTTGTTCACTTAATAAATCTTTAACTTTTGGTCTAGCGATTATTTAATGTCTCTGATCATAGCCATCTATAGAGCATAGTCATGATAAAGAAGATATAAACAATGTATTCATTAATTAATGATTCAAAGCAAACACCCAAGGTTGTTTTTTTTTTTCTTTGTGTGTTGTTTTTTTTAAATCGTTTTGTATTTCAAATGAAGGATCAGTAGTTCCATGTCCAGATGTCATCCCTCAGGTCTTGAGATGGTCCCACATCTTTTTGCCTAGAAACAGGTTCATATCAATATCTGTGAATTGTGAATCTTTTTTTTCTGCTTGATATCTTTAAATGAGAATCTTTTCACAACTAATACAGTTTAAAGCACATACAAATAAAAAAAAAAACCATTATACTGCTAAAAAGTTCCAAAATTAAATGCTTTTTTTCTTACATAGATCAATCTAAAACTATTTTCATTATTAATTTTTTTCAAGGCAATTACTCTTTTTTTTTTTTTATTGAATTGAATTAAGATCAGTAGGTAAATGTCCTGCTGCTAAGAAATATGTCCTACAGTGCTTACATAACAGTTTGCTTAGAAACAGGTTTTTAAAAAAAAATGTCTATACCGGTATATATAAAGAGAGCTATCTATAAAGAGAGTGTCTTCAAAAGTAATAAATATTTAGGCTCTGACCTATATTGCTAGAAAGTTTCAGAATTATTCCCACTTTTTGATATAGCATTGTGTTTTTAGCTTCATAAAAATATTGAATTGAATTATTAAGGCAAACAACTGAAATTGGTTCAATCTTTTACAGACAATTAGCTAAACATCTGTCTGATTGATACATTTAACTGTCATGTAACTAAACCTCTAATACACTTTGTTTATATATATTTTGGACTATTTTTTAAACCACATTCCTTTGTACTATTTATAATTATTATATTTTGACTCTCACCAATATTGTATTGAAATTGATCGCATCCCTTAATTGACATGGATAAGCTCCCACCAGTGTTGACATGGGTAACCTTCATAGTAATAGCCATTGCAGTGTCTATAAGGATAAATGTATTACATGTGGCTCTGTACTGTATCTGCAGAGCATATATGATGACTATATATGTAAAATTTAGTTTGGCTTTGTTTAATCTGTGGTTTACTCAGTGTTGGTGGTAACCTATGGTCATCTCTTTAGTGGTCAGCCATGGCCATCTGTTGTGATCATCTCTCTATATCTGATCAACATGAAGAATGTTGAATGTGCATTACGAATTTAGTGAGCTACATGTCCCAGTGTTCATTCATCCGTGTAGAGGTTGAGAATCCTTGTAATAAATTGATATGAAGAATCCCATGTCAGCTCAACAGTCTCCAACACAGCTCGTCATTTATTTTGGCTTAAATGTCTCAGCGTCTTTCACATTTTTGTTCTGACATTTCCACCATTACAATCTGTTTATTTATTACCATTTAAGGCATAACTTCACAGTCTATTTCAGGCTTTCATGAATGGCATTGAATTCACATCATTTTGTCACTATTCAATCCATTGTACATAAAACAATGAAAATAATTGTGTGTGTATGAAGATCATCTTTCTTTTTGAACATTTTTTTTGTGATCTCAAATTTTTGGTTTAGTTTTATATTTCTTGTCATCACTTATTCATATGAATGACAGTATTGTTGTGACAAGATTTCTACACCAGACCCACCTAGAGATAAACTTTTGATATGGTCATAAAATGTTTTACCTCTCTTCATTGATTCCAAGTTTTATAAATCTATGTTCAGAGATGATTTGTTTTATTTACTCTGTGTATTATGGTTGGTAGTTTCTGCCAACTATGAAATTGCAATAAATATTTTAATGCTTGCATTACTTTTTTTTTTTGACTGGTACTTATAGATGGGAAGGAAGGAAATGACTATTTTGAAACAAGTAGTCCACTGCTTTGGACCAAATACTCATTTTTGGAACTTAAGTTTGTTATATTTAATACACTTGATGCTAATTTTTTTTTGTTTATTTGTGTGTCAACTACATGGACATATCAAAACATTTAGCATGGGGTTGACATAATGTAACAGTGATGAGAACATGCACTTAGAGGTTGTGTACCAGTTAAGCTCATTGTACAGGTCAGTGTATATCAGTTTTAACTGATTGATCAATCCATCAAGACTGTGATCAGTAGAACCACTTAGTTGTGTTCAAAGTCAATACTCACTGGAAGTAGTTTCATCATTTCTACTACTTATGGTATTTACAATGCACATTATTATTTTACTATAAAGTGCTGTTTTTTTTTTTTTTGTTTTTTTTTTTTTGATGAAATTACTAGTGTCTCAGACAGAATTGTTAAAAGTTAGAAAGCAGAATGAATATATCTACTTTATTTTAAATTGCAGTCTAACGTTTTACCCAAGAAGTGTTTCATTTATTTTCTGCATTTCATACCTTTGTTTTTGTTTTAGTCTTAATATTGAATTAGTTTGTTTATGGTAGCCTTAAAATTGACTCACTTTGTGGTAGTCTTAACCTTGGCTCAGTTTGAGGAAACACATTTTAAAGCCTTTTAGATTTCTTAGATTAAAAAAAAAAGTGCAGTAATTACATTAAACTTTGTGTGGGCAAACTGGTTCTATTGGCCAGGACCAAACATGTCCTCAGGAAGCTTTAAGTGGAGATTTTCATTTAGAGTTGATAACTATAAATAGCTACCTATTTGGTGTACACATATTAGGGAAGTGATGATTAGCTATGCAGGCCGGTCTTAGGCCACTGCAACATATGCGATCGCAGTGGGCCCCGCGCTTTCATAAGCCCCGAGCTAATTCTATATGTAATTAATAACTGCAAAATAAATACGAAAAATTCCTGGAAATGTCCTGCACTTATTGGAATCTCCCGAAAACTAATAAAAGCTTCATGAAAAATAGACAAAATTAACATTAGTGTGTGTCATTCAGTACGGAAAACGCTAATTCTATGCGCGCTAAAAAAAAAAAAGGCATTGTCAGCTTTCATGTAATGAAATGTAATAATCGGACAAATTTTCCCTTAACTGGAAGTTCTATTACCTTATTTACTTTTATAGTCATAGTCATATAAATATGCTATAGGTTGCAAGATTCGTAAAGTAATGTTAACTTGATCGCAATTTTGTACTTAGAAAAGAATGAATAAAATGCAAAGCTGAATTTATTTTCTAATTCAAAATCTTAATTTTCACTTATTATCCTTATTCCCACCCAGGCTAGGCCCTGCGCAATCAGTTTTGCATAGGGCCGCGCAATAGCTAGGACCGGCCCTGTAGCTATGTCATTTAGAAGGTATACAATATATTGTATTCATTTTTAGCACTCTACTCTAATTTCTAAGTTCATTTGCTTTTAGCATAAACTAATTTGTATTAAATATTTGGCATTTCAGAAAAAAAGTAAAATGGAAATCCATAATAATGAAAAAATGAACTTTAGAATATTAGTTAATTACAGGTACTTATGAAACTTTATATATATAGACTTTATTGACATTGCCAAATCTGAATTTTTTTTTTGTTGCTTCTGTTTCCATTTTTATAGTTGTAAATTATGCATAAAATTGGCTTTAGTATGGCCTCTGTCAATTGCCAAGCAGTTTATAGAAATGAAATGAAAGCTGTGGTCAAAACAATGGGATAGTAGTGATTTTATTGATGTCCTAGACATTTACCATCACTTATATCCTATTTAGTGTATGTTGTGATCCCTCAGTATTGTTTGACTGCATTCAGGTTGTCCATTTCAACTTTTACATGTTAGAATGCATCCTATTTAGTGTATATTGTGATCCTTCAATATATTTCTGCATTCAAATTGTCCATTTCAACATTTACATGTTAGACTGCTGGACAATTTATCACTTGAACTTTTGGTGGACTCTTTAACCAGAATTCTAGCCTAATAGAACAGCTTTGTATTGATGAATGAATACAGGGAAAACAAAACATGTAGGTTGCAAGTTTGTATGTTCTAGCCCTACTTATAGAATTTTTGTAAAATTTTTTAAGCCAAAAAAACACCATTTAAACAAAATTCTTGTCCCTCCAAGGATAGACTCAATTTTAAAGTCACAATAATGTCCTTGCTTATTTCATAATTAGCTTACTGGTATGTAAGTCTAGTGACAGTGTTTACATTAGCTTTGTACTTATCTTTAGATAAATGTGTTAACTAGTGTTCCAATCACACATTTTTTTTTGCCATCCTGTGACCCTATTTAAAAGCCTTTCCAAATTGTATGGCATTGGTTTACCTTTATTGTAAATAAAAAATAAATGTTTTAAAAAATTATTTGTGAAATAATAACCAATGAATAAAATGTTTAGTGTATGAACATCATCTCAATATTGAAGCTAGCATTGATGTGTTGTATTCATTAGCTTAGATTCCATCCTATTATCAACTGTATGTTATACAAGTCTTGGGTTGGAAATCTGCCCTATGTAACACTTTTACCATAGCAAGCCTGTCTCAGTGGAAGCTGTTTTTTTTTTGTTCAATTTTTTTCATGAATGTGTACAAAATTAAGTTGTACAATTGAATAATGCCATTGAAATGAACTTTCCTAAAATATTTGTGTACATAACATTTCTAGTCACTTAGGGCAAAAAGAGTTGCTTTACTAAAACTTTGTGTACACCAATGTTTACTGTGTATTTTATTTAGTCTGTGTAACTGTATTTGACCAAACGTTCTGTCTGTGTATATCAGTATTTCAACCAAGCTCTCTTACTTCTAACTAAAACTGTTTACAATTTTGTTTGTCTGCTGCTCTGATGGACACAAATTATCATTTGGTCAATAAAATAATGAATTTCGAAACATCTTTTTTCTTATTTTATCAGAAATAGTTAAAAATGTTTCAACTGTAATATATATAATATTAAATTTACTCCCCACAATATAGATCTACCAGTATTGAAATGTTTTCATTTTTTTTTAACTTCGGCTGATGAAAAAAAAAAGAATTATCAAGCAGTGTGAAATTAAAAACTTCATGCCAAATTGGCCACTGACTTTATGCTCTTCATAAAATGCTCTTCATAAAATGCTCTTTTAAAAAAATATTTTTCAAGTTAGCATTTAGATAAATAAAAATATTAAGTTAACTACAATGTTAAGTATTTGCCTATCGCTGTCTTAATCTTACACATACTATCGGTTACTAAATGTACTTTCTTATCCCTATTGCCATGGAAACTACTTGAAAATAATAATAAAAGCAAACCAAGGCAAATTTAAATTCAATTAGTTCATACAATTTAATTTCAATTCCTCCTAATTGTATTGCTAGTTGTGGTATATCACATGAACTGCTTACAAAAATATTTTGAACAAAATGAACAGAGAACAAACAAATGGTGTAACATTTGGATTGCAAAACTTTCACTTCACAAGGCAATCATTCAACACTCTCATGATATTTACAATAATGGGTTAGATGGCACTAGGATTAGATTTGTTATAATACTTTAAAAAAAAAAAATGTCTTGCTTCCAAATCTGTCAAGTTAGGATACACGCCAAGCTTTATGTACAATTTTGAGTTGTCAAACAAGAAATATATGTAATAATGCATCATAATTTCTAGTGTTGCCAGATTGATACCATGAATTAAAATTGCACTATGTTTTAAACTAAATATTTGAGTATCAGAATAGTGTGAATGGTGTACCGTTTTGACTTGCCAACATTTGCTTAAAAAAATATCATTAACAAAGATTCTTGGTAACTAAGTTTTAGAACATATGTCTACAAAGTTTATGCACTAGGGCAACTTGCATTGTCAGGTGAGAGTTGAGTTTGGTATGTGAAGGGGCAGGTAAATGTCTTTTATTCATTAATCTCTAATTGATTAATCAGAACTCTCCTTCATATACATGAGAAATCTCAAAGTGAAATGTACTTTGTATCCTAATTACAAATGCATGTTTTTGTGTTGAAGAAGTAATTTGCTTTTCATTCTAATATGATGATTGTGCATTGTTACTAAGCCAGAACCACATGTAAGAACTTACAAGCCCCCCAGTAGATAAAAGGAGATTATAAAAATGTTAGTGAGCTCTAAATTATTATTTAGTATTAGTATTCTCTACAAATAATTTAAAAACAAATTGTTGATAGAAATACAAGTTGCCCTGCTACAACAGATTCAGAAGATGATATGCCATACATAGTTAAAAAACAAAATGTTTGAGGTAGAACACAGCACAACCATGACATCATCTGGCCATAGTGAAATAAATACAAAACTGCCTGATGTCTTCATCTGCATAGGCCCTATTTGTTTCTCTTTTAAGTTTTATCAACTCAAAACAAAATAACCATACAAATGGTAAGTCCCTATTCTATGAAAATAAAAATTACCCAAATATTTTTTGAGCTTCACATAGAGTAGAAATGATTTGTGCATAACAAATTACTCTTGTCGAGAAACCTTACACTAAATGTAATGTTTAAAACAATGTACAGCTTGAATGTAAAATTAATTCCGTACATTATTTGCTATGTTAAACAAATTCATTAAAATCAAAATGACCACAAATTAAAACAAACAAAATCAACTAAAATGTCAGTAGTGTACACCTCAAACTGAACTGTTAGTGCTTTTTTTTTTTAGCTTTTTTTTTTTGTTATTTGTTAACACAACATAAACTTTGTGAGAACTGCCAGAATAGACAAAAAAAAAAGAAAACATAACAAAAAATGTCTCTTGTAGAGAAATTAATAAACTGAATCAAACATTGTCTTTGTATAGTAATTATTTCCAAATGAATTCTACAACTTGAGAAATTTCATTTACCCAATATGTAAATACTGTAAAGCCAACAAGTTGTGTAGAGATTTAGTTGAGAGATAAGATCTATATTAAATAGAAGTTTATTTACCAAAGTAGTTATACACTGCTTTGAAATGTCCCTTTTCTAAGAGCCATAATACTTCAAAAATTGATTGTACACAGGCTGAAATAGTGCTCAAGCAGAGCTATATCCAATGAGTCAACAAATGTGCTGGTATAAAAAAAAACAACCTATGTATCCCCATGGTTGGAGAACATTTGAAAAGATGAGCTGTTGGAATCACTGTTCACAAGTGTGGTGCCTGACTGGTGTAGAGTCAAAGGCTGTGAGTTGGTCTGTAGAGATGAGATGCCATTGGAATTAGTTGGGAGTGTAAACACCTTCTGGTTCAATGAAAGGATAGTGTTGGTGGCACTGGTGTCCAGGATGGAGGGTGGGAAAAGCAAGCTCCCACCCGAGATAGTAGAGGCTGTGGAGGGACTGGAAGACAGTGTATCACTAGATGAGTAAATAGGTGTTATGATAACGCTGTCTGAAGTTAACTGCTGTTGGGGTGATGTAGACTCCTGTTCAGAGAGTTTTGAGTCTAAATGTCTTTGGTACCTCTGCTTCTCTTGCTGCTGCTCATGTTGTTTTAAGAGCTGATTGATTTGCTCTTGAGAGCTAGAGCTTAGCAAGATGTTGGTACTAGTTGCATCTGGCTTAGTTTCTGAGGAGTCTCCGGTGGAATGCAGTAACTGAATGTGGCTTTGATTATAGCTTGAGCTAGGAGGATTAATACGTTTTTCTTTCTGTCTTCTATTGCAAAACCAAACTCGAATGACCTACATATATAAAACAAATGTTTTCTTAGCACATGTTAATCTTTATAATTATTTAATGCATAAAATATATAATTTTATGATTAAGTATCACAACTCTGATAAAATTATTAGTGTAACTGAGTGTTTATTACTAACCTCTTTTTCCATATTAAGTGAATCTGCAATGAGAGAGATATCGTCTGAGGTTGGTTTTGAGTTCCCCAGGAAACTTTTCTCTAAGGCCACCCTTATCACAGTGTCAATACTGGTTCTTTTTTTTCTTCGCCTCCCTACACCTTCACCTGAACCACCACCAGGTGAGAGTGGGGTAGGACTTCTGGACATAGCATCAGCATCCTGAAACAAACAAAACCAGTAAGGGGACTTGATGAGCTAACAAAATATACAAGTTTATAAGAGATATAATGGTAAGTTTATATCTGATAGAAAAAGAGCTCAAAGAACTGTACTAATTCTTTGAAATCAATGCAATGTATATGCTGCTTTGCTCACCTCCAGCCATTTCTGTAACAAAGGTTTCAGCTTACACATATTCTTGAAGCTTAAGTTTAAGGCTTCAAATCTTGAGATGGTAGTCTGACTAAAGTCATTGCCATAAAGTTTGCCCATTGCCAGGCCAACATCACCCTGAGTAAAACCTGAAGCAGACAATATTATAATTAAAAAATCCATCTCTTTCATTTGTAACTAAAATCTGACTAAATCAGTCCAGCAGGACTATCAAAGCACATCAGTGCACAAAGAACAATATTTCAGGTCAACATTCAAAGCTTATCAAATTGTTGTGTTTTTTTTTAGTACCAACAAAATACTTGTGTAAGTCAAATGTACAAGCCTCACCAAGTTCTATTCTTCTTCTTTTAAAAGTTTTTGCAAATGTTTCTAGTTCTTCAAGGTCAATATTCATGCTCTCTTCCTGGCAACAAAACATTCAAATAATACAATTAGTTTCACAAATATTTCTAAAAGATCTGTAATTATGATGCCATAATATTACAATATGAAATTAAACAGTGATTTACCATTTGAATCTATAACTACATATTGAAGTTAAATATACTTCACAGATGACATTGCAAATTATGATAATGTAAATTTAAGCTTAGCCTACCAGTGCAAGCATTTAAAGTGAATTCTATTAGTATCATCAGTCATTCTCTAAAATATTGTATGCAAAGGAATCAATGTTTAATCAATTCAATCAAATTATGTAAGCAATCACAATTTTAATAGCCCATTTGCTTTTTAAATGTTCAACGATTAAAGATATTATGCACTGAAATTCACCATTTTAAGTTAAATGGCTATTTAGAAATAATATATTCTTTGTAACACTAGATCTGGGTTTATTTGTAGCTTGTTCTATTCATAGCATGCCATCATATTCAGGTTAATTACAGCTTAGTGAGGATTATGCCAGTGACTGACTGTCCCAATATTGACAGCATGAACTCATCCAATCTTAGCATGTACTTATGGAATATTATGTGAGATCATTAAATTACTACAATTAAAGACAACCATTACATAATGTTACTAAGAATTACAGAATGTGTTTTCTTCAAGAGGTAACTAAGAACCATAAGGCGAAAATGGAGTTGGGTTTGGCGAGACAGATTAGAATAAAAAAAGAAAAAAAAAGTATGGCTCTAACATTCTGAAGCAATTCAAAACCTAAACATCATTTTCAATCTACTAATGAATGCTGGGAAATGACTTTACAGATTCTGCTGTTTGCTGAACAGTCAAGACAAATGAAGCTGGTGAATTTCCTTCTCGTGGACTTTCCTGGGGTGAGGCTGGAGGGGAAGAGCTCTGTTCTGGGGACTGCATAGGTGAATCTTGATGCTGGTGTTGTTTCTGTTGTTGCAGCTGAGCAGCATTAATTGAAGTCAAACGCTGGTTCAACATCAAACTATTGGCAGACAATAAGGGCAGACTATTCTAAAAGTTAAAAAAAAAAGGTATTTTTTATGTTTTGATTACTTATAACAGATAGTAACTTTTTAAAAATATTATCCCAGAAATAATTCATTTAAAAGAAATGTCATTTTAGTATGTAATCATGTAATTATAATATGCTAAAACACCAAGTCTAAGGAAACATTGATAGCTTATATAGTACAAAATGTCATAAATATTTCTAGTCTACCTGATTTGGTATTAGTAACTGTGTACCAGCAAGCTGACTCAACTGTGTAGGGCTCAACTGAGTAGGGCTGACCACTAGAAACTGCTGAAGCTGACCATTCTGCAGCATGGACACAGTCTGAGCTCCTGGGAACACCTGTGCTATGGAGGAAGCAATCGCTGAGGTGGCCAAGCTTTGCTGTAAAGCTGGTTGAGATGTTGGAGTGACAAACAGTGATGGTGTTGTAGACATTGTGGTTGGACTGCTGGGTCGTAAGGATGCTGCATTTCCAGTGGTAGAGGTCTGTGATTCAAACATGTATAATTAATACAACATTAGCATAGATATAGGCTTATCATTGAGACTGACAGCATCACTCTACATTCCAAAGTCAAAGAAATCAGAGACATCAAATTACATATTAAATTAACATACCAATAAACAACAACACATATATGCAAGTGCAGTGTCAAGACACTGAGTAAGCTGAACTATTTTATCAAAATCCTATTTTTTTTATGACCATGAGCTAAGTTATGCTGCTACCTCTTTCTTTTCAAACTGATCCTAGAGTTACAGTTTATAAATATAAGTTACCCTGATAACATTTATATTCTAGGTGGGAAGGAGGGGAGGGATTACACACCTGATTGTCAGCACTGAGATTTAAAATCTGAGCCATCTGCTGTTGTTGACTGTTACCAGCCAAGTTCTTCTGGAACTGTGTATGCAATAAAATTTGTTGCAGAGCTTCAGTGGTCAAGGTCAGACCTGCAGTGGGCATTGCTGTTGACACTGGAATCTTAAAAATTAAAAAAAGAAATCAGTCATGCAAGAAATATTTTGAAATCAATCAAGTGAAACGCTTTGTCAACTAGCTTAAGAGAGAGAGATGATGTTTAAAACATCAGTATGTTTATCAAACACCTTCTAAACATGTTTTAAAATTATAGGACATATACATTAGTTTTAACTATGGTGTGAGACATTTACATAATATGCTAAACTAAAATTTAGTAATATAAAGCTTTATCTTCTTAAACAACTTATTATTTTTGGATACTACAGACAATAACTCTGCCAAGGATGGTCTCGGCTGAGAAAGGAAAAGGATTGTAAATAGAGCTAGCTACCCTGCCTTATCAAAAAACCACTAGCTACAGAAACTCCCAACAGCAAACAACAGAATTCATGGACCTGGAAGAAGATGGACTTCCCCAAGAACAAAGATACCTGGAGAAAATGGGTTGGTGCCCCAGATGTAACCACAAGTAGAGAGAAGATGAAATGAATGAGACTTTATAATGCAGCCTGGGATCCCTCCCAAACAGAAGCAAGGTTCAGACAGGCCAATGGAGGGGAGTTTCCATAAGCCTAAAGTTCTAAGAATCTTGGATTAAACTCGTAGGAGAACTAGCAAAGTCTATCTAATGTTTGATAAAAGCAAGTTCAAACTAAGAGTCAACTCAGACATTGTTCCAAATGATTTCAAGACTAATTTGAACATGACTAAAAAGCACTGCATCCTGGGAATAAAGTGAACTTACCACTGCCTGTTGTCCAAACTGGTTTTGTACAATCAGTCCTGTTCCTGTAGGTCCAGATATACTGATTGGAAATGGTTGTTGTGTCAGCTGGTGGACACCACTAGCATTGGTGTGACTATTCATGTTCTGAAAATAAAGCCATTTGTTACAAATTAGAAGGCATCAACACAAGTGTATATATATAAACAAATGCAGTTCCTATATGGTTAAGAAAACATTTGACAGAGGATTTTCTTAGACAGGAACAAAAATATTTAAGTAACTAAACCTGAGAGAAATGCTACAGCTAAAGACAGACACAGGTAGTGAAAAGAGAACTTAAATAAACCCATGGAGGACAATGTGTCTGTGTCAGATGTGACAAAACATGTAGCTGGATGTGCATACTGTTACATGAAATAATCCTTGATCTTTCAAAGACAATACTTTATTTATCAGCTGAAACCAGCTGAATATGTTGGTGGACATCAAAGACATTTCCGTACCACACACCAAGTATGCCCTGCACAAATTACAAAATAGACAAAAATTGTACAAGCCTGACTTGTCACAACTGATTACTGTAATTTGAATGATCCTCTGCTACATCTGTACTATTTGTTTATAATGAGGTTTTCTTAAAGCTTTCCAATGTACAGTTCACAACTACCCAGCGAACTATGTGCCAAAATATGGTACAGTTTGTTGTATCATTTATGTATAGGAGTGAAATGCAAAATCAAAAGAGAAATGTGTGGTAATGATAAAACAAACAATCTATTATAGTGTATAGATATAGTGTACATGAACTTCTACAAAATATGTAATAATGAAATTGTACAAAATATAATATACAAGTGATTAACATTTTTTTTTTAATATTAAAAAAAAAAACTAATGATGAAAATGTTTCAACATATTCTCCCAATTTTACAATATTCAATCTGGCACAGTAAGCAAACCAACAAATTATTCTATTAATTTGATTAAAGCATACTTTGTCATTTGTTTTTAAAGTAATTATAAAAACTAGTTGACCGGCGGCATAGCATACGCCGCTATTTTTCAGGGAAGGCCTTAGAGGCACTGCAACAAATTGGACCCGTGCTTATTTTTAGGTGTATAAATTATTAAATTAAACCATTTTATAACATATAACAGATTTCCCGCGGCCTCTTGATTTACCAGGAGCCCCTGGAAATCTCCTGAAATGTTATTAAATATAGGCCTACGAAAAAGTCCTGGAAATCTCTGGAAATTATTAAAATCTTTTGTAAAGTAAAAGTAAAGTAATTTGTGATATTAATTAAAGTACTTCTAAAGTCAAACCTGAGAGTAGACTCTATGTGTGTATTGTCGATCTAGTTTCAAGAGTCTTACGACACAATATAATCTCTTCCGGCTTCCACTTTTTTAACCTCCCTTCCATTCACTACAAAAATTCATAAGAGAGTTTTATGAAACAAAAATTTGTGCATTGCAATTGTGTGTACTTTATTGTATGTCTATAAATTGTGTTTAATCTCTAAGACTGAAGATCATGCAACTTTTAAATTTTTCATAATTTGGAAATCCGAATTCAATAGTAGATATACATGTTTTCAAGTTACATGAAGTTACTTCCTTTTTCCGGTCTATATTTATTTATGTCTAAGCTATTTTGTGAATGAAAATAGTGGGGATTGGGATGCACCAGTTTCCATTCACACCATGCTGCGCCATGGGATCTTCCCATTTACTTGTTGCTTGTTTGAACTTGTACTTTGAGAATTATATATATAGATACAAGTTAGCAATTGTGTATCCAGTTCTACCAGTCTCACATCTTAACAAGTGGCTATAATTCTTTCATCTGTCTAATTATTTAAACCAAATTAAACAATAAGCACCCTCCTCCCATCCCATCCAAAAATAAAAAAAATTAAAAAAAAATAAAAGCTTTTGTTGTGACAATAACATTTACATTAAACTAGTTCTGCACGTTTCTATGACTTGCATCACAGTTTCCTATAACTTTCACAACTCTACAGCACTAGAGTTTTCAGTGAGATTTTATAAAACATTATTATCTCAGCATGTAATGAAACTCATTGTACGTGAATAAGTGACACTAGTATGTACAGACTTATATGCCCTGACACAGAGGCTCATGAGACACAAGGATTCTATTCATAAACACAAACCATTAATCATCAACATATTATTGCTATTCCATTCAAAACAGATCAAGTGACTGAAACCTTGCTGGCCAAACATGAATATTAAAATGAGATCACATCTCCATTTAAAGGAGAGGAAAACTAAGCTGAGGCTCATAGTTTATTCAAATGTCAATGATGGGATGAAACCCTAGTTGAATCAAGTCAAGAGTATATTGTTTTGTAAAACTGATATGTCTTGAAATATCAAAAAGTTTTGTTTTTTTTAAACAGTGATAAAGTTTTAGAAAATGTATGCATATCCATTAGGTAATAGTAGCTTACAATTTATGAAGAAAAAGTTTCTTTTGAATACAAATAGATGATGAGGAGCAATAAATCAATATAAATAAATAAATAAATATAAATAGCAATAAATAATTGTTCACTTGGTGAATAAACAAAAAAGACTAATTAAATTAACTACAAATATTTCAGATGCCAAGTATAAAGTTAGGATTGTGAGCTCTGAAAAACCTCTTGAAATGTTCTTGTAAATCACCCTATGATAATCAAAACAGTTTAAATGAGAGTAATACATGCCTTGTCAAATCTAACAACTGAGATAATAAGCAACTGGTGAGGCAGACTGTGAAAACCTTACATATGTTTTATTTACAGTTTTTCATAGTATATATGTATATGAAAAAGGATTCAAATAATGATCTAATAAAGGTAAGAATTTTTATAAATATAATTTAGTTTTGAAATATATTTTTCATGTGCCAAATATTAAGTCTAAGTAATACTTGAAATAGTTTTTTAATATCAAAAGCAATAAATGATTGTGTCAATAGGTTGTAATTTTTTTCACAAACAATTAATAAATTTCACTAAAGGGGAGGGGCATCTCAAATAAGAGGCAAGAGAAACCTTCCAATTAGGATAGGGCTTCATGAATGTGTCATTCTGCTAGAGGGAGATGGCAGCATTATTTGATAAGAGCAATAGTAATAAATCCAAGACTTTCTTAACATTGAGTGGACCTTAAAAATAAAGCATTACAATAAATTAATAAATGCTATTTTAAAATGCGTATCCATGCAAAAGTGTGTACATTATAACTAAAATATGTCAAGTTCTAGCCAACTAGCTATTGTACACTATTTATTTGTCTAACTTTGTATTAACTATTTTCATTTCATTGGTTTCATCTTACTACACATTAAAAAAAAAAAAAAAGAATGCACCATCATCTCCAGCTCTGCTTGCCACCAAGCATGAATAAAACATTGTACCTGAGGCTAGGGTTAGAAACAAATCATTTACATGAGAGAAAATTGAATTAAAATGTTAGGACTACTAGGGAAGGTGGTTGGGAGGGAGGGGGACAATTTGACTTGCTAATAACCTATTGGTCTGGCAAGATGAATATCTGAAGCTTTAGAATGCTGGGCTTTTTATTGGGATGGGAGAAGCTTTCAAATCTAGACTAATTAGAAAAAAAAACAAGAGAGACTGGGGGAGGGATGGCATATGTTTATCATCTGATAAAATGGATTTGAATTCAATTATAAATATCATAAGGCCAGGACAACATAATTTTAACTGTGTAGTAAATGAAATGAACACTTTATATTGTCAAGTGAAGCAAGAAAGTAACAAGAAATAATATAGAGCTACCCTAATGCTTGCTCAAACCAATCCATTATCTGACCCAGACTTTCCAAAATCAAAAACATTCAGTCTGAACAGCAAAATAAGGTAGAGTCTAGATAATAGAAAGATAAGAAAGAAATATTGACACAAAAATGTATTTCTAGTTTTGATCTAAACAACAAGAATGACCACTGAATGTTTCAAATGTTGACATCCACTAAAGCTTGTAGAGATACAGTGGCTGAGTGGTAAAGCACTATGTTTCTGAACCATGGATTCAAGGTTCAATTACTGGTGAAGACTGGGAATTTTAGGGTGCCTCTGATTCTACCCAGCTCTAATGGGTACCTGACATAAACTGACATTAGTTAGCGAAAAGTAAAGACGGTTGGTCATTGTACTGGCCACATGACACCCATGTTAACCTTGGGCAACAGAAACAGATGACCTTGAAATCATCTGCCCTATAGACCACAAAGTATGAAGGGGGAACTTTACTTTTTTTTTTTTCTAAATTTGTAAGAGGCAGACACACATACATCACCATAGCTCCTGCTGCAGAGGAAGGGGAGGATGAGGGTGGACCATGATACATCTTGATGAGCAGATCTTATTTATTCTACAGTGCAGCCTAGCTAGAGAACTGAACATTCAAGAAGTCAGATCATTTGGAGCCTGGCTGGAACTATTCATCAGCACTGCCAAAAGTCGTGTGAGCATCACTGACCCCACAAAGACTATATCATGTGATAAATATAACAGGCAATGATAAACCATTTGTTTTACTGAACTAACAGACATTTTAGGAATTGAAATTTATCTTATATGGGGGGGGGGGGGCTGCAGGGAGGCAACTGGTAGATAGAATAATGGGAAAAATTCTTGCTTAGTCCTGGTCACCTTTTTGAAAAAAAAATTAAAGATTTTTTTCTTGTATTTTAACGTACATTATTAATTTTTAGTATTTAAAAGGCAATCAACTACTGAGTACTGGCACCTAATCACTGAGTACAGGCACTATTTTTTTGATACAAAAAAAGCACCGTATATATATATTGTTGACGTGATGCTACACACGTATGTTTAATTCTAATTGCTAGTCCGTAGCCTAACTAGTCAAACAATTCCTCTAGATCTAGACTGTCAGGAGTAACTCTTAGCTTTAAGTCCCATAGGCTACTCACCATTGGAAAGACTACAAAGAGAATCACACACAAACTCAAGGTCTAAGAACGTAACTTGACAAAGTCCAGAAGTTCTTTGCGTACGTTCCACAAAGTCATTGACTTGTTATAAAACCCAGTCAGATGTAAACGTTGTAAAGCATACCAGGTGAATACATTTCTATCACAAGATTGAACGATTTCAAAACAAGAAAGCACACTTCCTACACACGAGTCTAGATTGAAAAGACACAGGCTAAGACACTACATGTGAGACGATGCGGGATTCATCAAATATCGGAATCCGTTGACACGCAGACATGTCTACATAATTGGATTCCCCCTCCCCGAAATCTCTACCTATATTATGCAAGCCGGTGAAGTAGCGAATAGTTTCAAATAGAATGGCGGCAGAATTCTGCTCGTGTTCAAAACAGCTTAGCAACATAAACAGACGCCACTACGTAAGTTCTGATGCCTGCACACACAGAGAACATACAACAAAATACATCCACAAACTATTTTTCAAAGCAGCTGCCTCTCGCGGTCCTATTACCATAATGTTATCCCTCGCTTTGCCCTCCCTTCTCATGTTTATGTAAATGCAGACAGCCGCCCATAGGAAACACTCGTACGCTAACAAGAGCGCGAGTTGTTTTTTTTCTCTCTCTCGTTTGCAAATCAATTAGGTTTGGTCGGCAATGGTCCGCCAGCGTCGCGAGCATAGCACCCGTGGTTACGAAATCTAGTTATGCGCAATGCAAATATCCGTTATGCTAAGGGATGAGATGAAGAGGAATGGTATGGAGAAGTTCAAGTTAATGAATCTTGTCATTGAATAATAACACACAAAGAACAATGGTTCAAGGTGGCTAAAGATGACGTCATCCATTGAACACATTTGTAAATAAGGCTTTACTTATTTTGAAATGTGTTCGAAGTATACGCTTATTTATTGTGAAATAATTGTTTCAGATGTTCTATAAACAAATATGTGGGTCGGACAAGAAATGTCCATTATAACTGGACAGGTGTTTGATATTATTTTAAAGAACTGAATGTATGCTATCTATCCAGACAACACATTATATGTCATAAGACGGTAACAATAGCTGTTAGGAAGGTGGGCGGTGGTAGGTAGGAGGGACTAACATTATGATATTGGTCCACTACTTGACCGGCGTTGGCCAGGTGAAGTAGTAGACCATTGCATAACTCGTCGGACTACAGGACTAAACTGTCACTAAGGAGACTGAGCTACAAGATCTGAAGTAAGCCACAATAAACGACTTTCTGAAGTAAGCCACAATAAACGACTTGTTGAGTGTATCTATAAAGATGATTTAGTTATGATATAGTTTCTATAACGGTGATTTCGTTTTGAACGTGAACAAAAAAAAATGTTTATAATAGACATTCTAGATGCAAATGTTCAGAATTAAAGATTATTAAGCCCTAACGGACAGGGTTCGAAATCAAAGCAGTCCAGAGCGCATACCATAAGACTAGGCAGCAATTCATCAAAGATTTATTAAGCCACTCATTTCTGATAAAAAAATTAAGGTAAGCTTTACAAAAGGAGGATTTTCAGTGCCGCCACAATTCGGTGATTCAATAAAACAGCCCGCGCAAGGAATGTTCTAGTTTTAGTTCTAATCGAAACATGTTTGTCTTTTTTTAAAACCAAAGAAAGCTTGTTGATCTAATAGCTGCTTAACATATGGGAAGTCATGATCCCACTCTCATTTGCATTTAGAACACACAATAACAGTCAACATCTGGAACTTGGGTATAATTTAATAGCAAACAATAGGCCAGTGAATATGTTTTGCATATTACGTTTACTCAATAATGTCCGCCTTTATATCCATTATATCAGAGCTCGTCAGACTTGTTGGAACAATGTAGGCCTATCGCTTGCTGAGGACCAGTCAACTGAAGTACCACTGTCAATTATTATCATTACTTTATTGTGCTCTCCAAATACTCATTATAATCGTTAAAATCACATTGACAAAAATGGAAGGTGTAAAAATGGGAAACGACAGAAAAGTCGTGTGCGCAGTTATTTGAAGTCAGATTCTCGCTCGCGAGATGAATTTGAACAGGCCACTATTGATTGATTTTTGTCGCTTCAAAAATTCGTCATTCATCCAGAGAAACACACACACATACGAGAACGACTATGTGTACTTGGTAAGAAAATGTCACGAGTAAAGATGGCTTGATACACTGGTTTGACAGTACCTCATTACAGATAACACAGACTGCTGATGAGAGTCGCTTTCAATATTCTATCAAAACTTTTTTTGATTTCAAGAGCATTTATTTTGCTCTTAATAAAAAAATGAAACATCTCTTAGTATGACCACCGAGCTAATAACTCGTTGCCAATTACACTCAGCGGTCAAATTTCTACGAAAATCGTTAGAGCCGTTTTCGAGATCAGTGCCCACCCACCCACTCGGAAAGTGGGACTAATAGCGTATTAGGAAGCAGACATTAAGAAGAAAAAATATATTGGTGTGAGTACTGTGTTAACATGGCAAGTATTTAGGTCAGAGAAGTGATGTTCATTGTTGTGGAATATGTCAATGAAATGAGCGTACCAAATAAGTTTGCTTTAGTTCAGCTAGGTACTGATATTTCTTGTCGTTGACACGGGTGGGTCAAGAATAAGAACGTTATCTAAATGGGAGCGACTAGGCAAGGATGAAAGTTTCGTGTTTCTGACGTGCCCTTTTTTTAGTTCATTGAACCAGTAAATAGGATTATTTAAAGTCTGGGATTATTTTGTTAGAGTTAGAATTTGGAGAGAGAGAGAGAGAGAGAGATTTGGATACCGAAGAAAAGAACCGTATTGTACCAATGTACGTTGAGGCGTGGTC